>JAVJIF010009374.1:0-193760 GCA_038442645.1 Agave tequilana
TTTAGAGGGAAAATCAATTGGATATTGAGGATTGATTAAATATGATGTTGCTTCATTAAAAGATTGAAACTTTTATGCTTGAATCTGTCAGTGGACTTAATTGAAATGTGGTTTGACTTGGGGTTGAGGAATGAATGTAGAATGAATTAGTTTGAAATAGTGGTTTGTACATATCAGTTGATTTATTGTTATAGTTTTTGGATCTGTGATTGAGCTTGATTGAAGTGAGAGTTAATAGATGATCTTGATTGAATTGTATAATGAGAATTTAATTGGATGCAGTTGAATATTTTATTCTACCATGTTGGGACTTGAATATACTGATAAACTTAGAAGATTAAGTAAATGGATAGAAATAAGGGAACTCCTTATTGGTCAATTGAGCTCATAGTTTATTTTCTCTGATTCCTTTGACAATGAATTTAATAGTTGATGATTATGGTGATTGTATTTAGATCAGAAGTTAAGGAGCTTGTTATAATTATTGAAAAACACCTAGAGGGGGGGTGAATAGGTGTAAGTGCTAATCTAAGAAACTAAATGCAAACTAAGTGCGCTAAATGCGGAAGCTAATGCAAATTATGCACAAACTAATACAATACAACAAGTGTAGCCGAATTCCCCTTGCGAGGCTCTGAACTAACTCTCCTTGATTCCCCTTGAATGGGTTTTGAGGTGCTATGTGAAGCTCTTGTTGGATGAGTATAAGTTAGGCACACACACACAAGCAATCCAAGCAATATGAATACACACAATCAAGCCAAGCATATAAGAATGAATTGCAATATAAAAGATGCAGGCAACACAAGCCAATGTATAAGATATGAATGAATCAATGCTCAACACAAGCAAGTATGATATGATGATGAGTATGATGCTTTGCACAATTATAAGAGAGAGAGTTAGAGAGAGACAATGGATCAAAACGCAAACACCAAGATTTGTTTCGAGGTTCGAGCACCTTGCTCTACATCCATCCCCGCCTACACCACCGTGTAGGATTTCCAATCCACTATCTCCCACCGAGGGAACCTCTACCGAAGAGGATTTGTTACAACTCTAGGAGTACCAAACTCCTCTCTCAAACAACTACCTCACACCGAGGGGTGGGCCCGTAGCCAATACAACAACCAACACCTCTACCGAAGAGGTCTACAACCAAACTCAATCACCTCTACCGAAGAGGGTCCAAACCAACAACCCAATACAACAATCTCCACCTCTACCAAAGAGGGAGCAACTCAAGAAATCAAGGGTTTACAACAAGTGGTATATTTCAACCACAAACCTCTTTCCTTTTTCTTTTTCCACAAAAACAAGATCCTAAATAGATTAGGATAGGTGATAGCTCAAGTGTGGAAACAAGGTGTTTTTGAAATAAGCAACAAAGAAAAACTACTTGGGAAATCTCTTGTATATGATAGAAAATGAAATACCAAATCAAAATCTCAAAACCTAGTTTTCTTTGATTTTCTAAAAACCCAAAACAAATAAAGATGAGAAGTTTTAAAGCCCCAAAAACTCTTTTAAAACTCTTTTAAACACTTCAGAAAACTGGAAATTTTTCTCTTAGAAAACTTGGCAAAAAATCCCCAAAGAGATGGGTTTTATATAGCCCCTATACAAAACTAGCCGTTAGGCTGATGTGGCGCAGCCTGACAGGCCACCGGTCGACCGGTCCGGTCGACCGCCAACGGTCAGAATTATGACCGTTGGGCAACTGCGGTCGACGGCCCAGCCGGTCGACCCAGAAAACCCGAGAGCAGAGCTCTCAACTCGTCGGTCGACCGTCCCGGTCGACCGTGTCTGTGCCTTACAGACGTGCACGTCTGTACACGTCGGTCGACCCGAACGGTCGACCGGCCCTTGGTGCGGTCGACCGTCAGGGTGACCGACCAGCCTGTCAGCACAAAAAAAAGGTCAGAAAATTTGAAAAAATATTTTCTAAAAAAATCTTTTATCTCTTTTTAAAAATACCATAAAAATTGTTTTATCATTTTATATTGAAACTCAAACAAGTGATAAAAATTTCAAGACATATATCAACATATCAATTCATTTTTGTGTCTTGCCAATTTTATCAAAAACAAAACTTGTATTTTGTCAAACTTGATTTTCCAAAACATGAATAGGATAGTCAAAATAAGTTTGTCTAGCAAGTTTAAAGTATGTATGTATATCTAGACCATATCTATATACATAGGTATAAAGTAAACTTGTTTTGATCTATTATTCATGAAAACCAAGAACCAAATCATGAAACGTGGTGTGTTTTGTGCACTTGAGCATATCAACTAAACTAAGCTTTACAAATGGATCTAAAACTCTATCTAAACTAGGATACCTAAGTCTTCTTGTCGATCTTCCATCTTCAAGTAGACTCGATCCCAAACGCGTGATCCTCCAAGTGCAAAGGTATGATCTTTAAGCTTTGGCACCGGAATCAACATGGAAAGCTTCTAACTCCTTGTTGAAGCTAATCACCAACTAATATCCTGTTAATGATCTGAAACTTAGAAACACAAGAATATTAGTAACATAACTACATGAGTTGATCATCATCAAAACTAGAGTGGAAGGCCATTGGGCCAACAATCTCCCCCTTTTTGATGATGACAAAACTCATGGAGTTATATATGCATAGATTAAAGATAAGCTTCAAGGAAGCTCCCCCTTAACTCATGCATAGGGATAAACAATAAATATATGCAATGAATATTAAACATGAAACATGCATATGCATAAACAATAAATGGTTCTAGATATCAAATGGATATTCAAAACAAAATAAGCTCTAGATACCAATTACAAGCAAGTAACTATAAATCAATTAAACTTAGTATTCTTGAGATTCTTGAGATTAAAACATAATATATGCATAAACATAAACATGCATATAAAACTTCATAAATCTTTCTCCCCCTTTTTGTCAATCATCAACAAAGGGGTAAACAAAACCATAAATAAACGAGGGGTAAAAATCTTCTTCCCCTTTATGTCAAACAAAACAATAAAAGACAATGTTCTCCCCCTTTTTGTCTAAAAAAAAAAACAAAGTCAATAAGGGGTGACTTTTAAAAATATGATATCAATTGAAAATATGTCAATGAAGCATCTTGATACCAAAAGAAAATAAACAAGGATAATAAGTGTTATATGCTATATACATTCATGAAGAGGAAGACGCTAAGTTAGCTTCCTTACACATATGCATTACATGAAGGAGGGAAGTTAAGCCCTAATTCACATAACACACATTATGTAATGAATAAGAGGAGATGTGAAGCTCCCCCTACACACGTGTACCACATAAAGAAGAGATGTGAAGCTCTTCATACACAATACACTCAACATGAATCTATATGAAGAGATGTAAGCTCTCCTTGCATATAAGCAATACGCAATACCAATCAAAACTTTGAATATTTTCTTTAAACAAAATTTTGGAAATACCAATTGTAATTAAACATAAGTCTTGAATTCTTAAACTTGAATCTTGAAACCAAAACAAATTTTGAATTTCTTAAATATGATACCAATTGTAAATATTTTACCAATTGAAAAGATTTTACATAGAAACATTGATAACATGAAAAACCATCTAAACTATTGTGTATTGAAAGAATTGATGTTGAAAGAATTGTTCATTTAAAACATATAAACAAATTGATGTTGATATCATATGTTTAAAATAACAACTTTTAATCATAAAGCGTGGGAGTACAAATACCAATTGAAATACAAAATCAAATTTTCTCCCCCTTTATGAAATACAAACTAAAATATGCATAGTCTTGATACCAATTTAAAAGTAATCAATTGAAACAAAAGTGAAACTCAAGGTGTTGGGTCATGCTAGAGCTTGAGTAAACAAAAACTAAAATTTGTGATTTTTTTTTTGAACACAAATAAAACATATATGTATGAAAATTTAGATACCAATAGAAATTGATACCTTTGAAATTGAAGCATACATACATAAACAAATAATGAGTATACCAAAAATGTCAAATTGATACCAATTGAAAGAGTTCAATGATACCAATTGAATCAACAATAATAATCAAGTGTATATCTCATATAATCTACCACCCAATCATGGTTCAAGTTTTAAATGATTTTCAATATAAGGCATACATGAACATGATCTCCCATCCAACCTCCCATAGAAGGTAGGGGTTTTCAAAAATAGATTTGAAATTTAGTTTTGTTTGAAAATCTCTACCATATGAAGAATATCGCAACTAGTTAAATGGAAAAACTTGTTAACTAGTACGAAATCCTTCAAGTAAGGAATAAAGCAAAATTATTTTTCATAAACATGAAATTCACATCATATCAAACACTCAAGTTCAATTAGGCATAAATAAGACTCATGAAAACAAAACATGAGCAAGCAATAAATGTGAGTGTAAAAATAAATATGAAGATCATAATCATGAAAATTAGGCAATAAGCTCAATTATTCCTTAAAACACGAAATCATCAAAACTATCTAATCTTCAAGGCATATGTATGTCTAATACAAACTAAAGTATACATACATATCCAAAACATAACGAGTCCACAAATATATGCATTAAGGCACGTGACTCAAAAAGGATACTCATGTATAGTCAATAGTTTGGATAAGATGGACATATACATGAAGTTAAACATGAACACATGAAAACTTGAAACTCACGAAAGACTAAATTTTCATAACAACAATTTTCAATTCAAGGTATATGTATGAATTGTCAACATAATAAGTATACATACATATCCCTAAACACAATTTGAGTCCATAATAGAAATTTGCATGAAAGGCAAATGACTCAAGGGGTATACATGTATATCTTAAAGTTAGGCAATACAGACATATACATGAAGTGAAAACTCATAAAACAAATTCAAAAATGGAATACAAGTTTGAAATGTATGAATCATCAAAACTAGACTATACTAGCACATCTAATGGGTTCAAATATGCAATCAAGCTCAACATATATAGATTTATTTGTGGCCCACTATATTGTACAAGTATATACCTAGTCTTAATGAAAACTAACACTTAAACAAATATTCAAGACATGAAGCATTAAAACACAATATAAAAAATCATCATGATAAAACAAATACATGATTATTATGTGAATTCACATGTATTAGATTCATGATGTACATTATAGCTTAAACAAAGGTGAGAACACTAAGTATGGGGTCACATAAGCATGTGTGTCTCAAATACTATACATGTATGTCAAGGACTAATAAACATGGAATGAACATACTAATTCATAGACATCAAAGACATGCTATAAACAATGAATATTAAAAGCATGTAGACAATAAATGGGAGTAAAGGATTGTTACCAAAACGAAGAAGCAACTTTCCTTGTCTCCAAAACATGGTGGTCATCTCCACCAAATCTTCCCTTGAAAGTGATGCATCCATTTTATTTTCATGAAGTCCGGAACGCATCCACTCCAAGGTGTCATCACTCTCACGTCATGTGAGAGCCCACACCTACATCAAAAATAATAGGAGGGGTGGTCTTTGGTACCCACATCTTATTGGGTCCATGGGGGTTAGTCCCTTCTCTAACCCAAACAAAATTCTTTGCTAAATTTACATTATGTAATCTATCAAAGCAAAATCTAGTAAGGTGGCCCTTACGTCCACAATGTGTACAAGTGTACACATGAGCATACGTGTGATGGTGTCCGTGAGGAGCATGTGTATGCCGTGATGGGTGTGCATGTATAAAAGATGGAACTTGTTTCTTTCGAACCAAGGTTTCCAACCGTGAGTGATTCATAGCACATTGGCTCATAGTGGAGCCCAAACAATCAACCTTCTTCTTAAGCATGGATATATCATTGTTAATAGAAGAAGAGGTGTCACATGCAATAGGTGAAGTGTGTGATACTACCCTAGCATGGCAAACATGGGCATCAATCTTTTTTTGCAAAACAATGTTTTTCTTTAAACATACATCTAAATCATTTGAAATAGAAAATATTTTATTTTTCAAAGCAACATTCTCTTTAAAACAAAATCAACTTTAGAAGACAAATTTTCATTTTTCTTCAAAAGAGTTTCACAATCATTTTTAGACTTTAAAATTTATTTTCTTTTAAAGCAAGTTCCAATTGAGATCTCAATGAATCCCTTTCATTATAGACCTCAACCTTTTCTTGCAAAACACAATCAAGTCTAGAATGCAAACACTTATTTCTTTTTCAATTTCTAGACTTTTCTTTTTCAAAATCTTATTTTTTCAATTAATTTTTCACAAACAATTAAAAGTTCTTCATTCAATTATGAGCATCAACATAATCATTTGAAGAATTACACAATCATTACTATCTAGTTGAGATTCCGAATGTACCTCAAGGGAGTCATTCCCTTGGACCATATAGCATTGTTGTGGCTCGGATTCTTCACTAGATTCCTCTTCTTGGATTGGCAATTGAAGCTTGGAGGTGGTGGTTGTTGTCAACTTGTTCCACACTGCAAAAGCGGAATCAAGATTAGAAACACACATAAGATAATCTTTTAGGTAATGTGCTTCTAATGGCCTCTAGGGCTTGTGCATTGGCCCCTATATGATTGCTATCACCAAGATAACATCTCTTGGTGGCGGCAAGGAAAACATGCAAACCTAGGGTTTTTAGGTACATGGACATCCTATACTTCCAAATATCAATGTTGGAAGGATCATAGCTAGGTGGGGTCATGAAGTCCATGGTATAAACTAAATGTGTTCAAACAAGCAAATGCAAATGAAGATTAGCAAGCAAAAGGATCTCACTCCTAGGATGTTAACCTAAGTATCAGGAGCACTCGCTCTGATACCAATTGAAAAACACCTAGAGGGGGGGTGAATAGGTGTAAGTGCTAATCTAAGAAACTAAATGCAAACTAAGTGCGCTAAATGTGGAAGCTAATGCAAATTATGCACAAACTAATACAATACAACAAGTGTAGCCGAATTCCCCTTGCGAGGCTCTGGACTAACTCCCCTTGATTCCCCTTGAAATGGGTTGAGGTGCTATGTGAAACTCTTGTTGGATGAGTATAAGTTAGGCACACACATACAAGCAATCCAAGCAATATGAAATACACACAATCAAGCCAGCATATAAGAATGAATTGCAATATAAAAGATGCAAGGCAACACAAGCAATGTATAAGATATGAATGAATCAATGCTCAACACAAGCAAGTATGATATGATGATGAGTATGATGCTTTGCACAATTATAAGAGAGAGAGTTAGAGAGATAATGGATCAAAACGCAAACACCAAGATTTGTTTCGAGGTTCGAGCACCTTGCTCTACATCCCCGCCTACACCACCGTGTAGGATTCCAATCCACTATCTCCCACCGAGGGAACCTCTACCGAAGAGGATTTGTTACAACTCTAGGAGTACCAAACTCCTCTCTCAAAACAACCACCTCACAACCGAGGGGTGGGCCCGTAGCCAATACAACAACCAACACCTCTACCGAAAGGTCTACAACCAAACTCAATCACCTCTACCGAAGAGGGATCCAAACCAACAACCCAATACAACAATCTCCACCTCTACCAAAGAGGGAGCAACTCAAGAAATCAGGGTTTACAACAAGTGGTATATTTCAACCACAAACCTCTTTCCTTTTTCTTTTTCCCAAAAACAAGATCCTAAATAGATTAGGATAGGTGATAGCTCAAGTGTGGAAACAAGGTGTTTTTGAAAATAAGCAACAAAGAAAAACTACTTGGGAAACCTCTTGTATATGATAGAAAATGAAATACCAAATCAAAATCCCAAACCTAGTTTTCTTTGATTTTCCAAAACCCAAAACAAATAAAGATGAGAAGTTTTAAAGCCCCAAAAACTCTTTTTAAAACTCTTTTAAACACTTCAGAAAACTGGAAATTTTTCTCTTAGAAAACTTGCAAAAATCCCCAAAGAGATGGGGTTTTATAGCCCCTATACAAAACTAGCCGTTAGGCTGATGTGGCAGCCTGACAGGCCACCGGTCGACCGTCCGGTCGACCGCCAACGGTCAGAATTATGACCGTTGGGCAACTGCGGTCGACCGGCCCGGTCGACCCAGAAAACCCGAGAGCAGAGCTCTCAACTCGGTCGACCGTCCCAGTCGACCGTGTCTGTGCCTTACAGACGTGCACGTCTGTGCACGTCGATCGACCCGACGGTCGACCGCCCCCTTGGTGCGGTCGACCGTCAGGTCGACCGACCAGCCTGTCAGCACAAAAACAAGGTCAGAAAATTTGGAAAAATATTTTCTAAAAAAATCTTTTATCTCTTTTAAAAATACCATAAAAATTGTTTTATCATTTTATATTGAAACTCAAACAAGTGATAAAAATTTCAAGACAATATTCAACATATCAATTCATTTTTGTGTCTTGCCAATTTTATCAAAAATAAACTTGTATTTTGTCAAACTTGATTTTTCCAAAACATGAATAGGATAGTCAAAATAAGTTTGTCTAGCAAGTTTAAAGCATGTATGTATATCTAGACCATATCTAATATACATAGGTATAAAGTAAACTTGTTTTGATCTATTATTCATGAAAACCAAGAACCAAATCATGAAACGTGTGTGTTTTGTGCACTTGAGCATATCAACTAAACTAAGCTTTACAATGGATCTAAAACTCTATCTAAACTAGGATACCTAAGTCTTCTTGTCGATCTTCCATCTTCAAGTAGACTCGATCCCAAACGCGTGATCCTCCAAGTGCAAAGGTATGATCTTTAAGCTTTGGCACCGGAATCAACATGGAAAGTTTCTAAACTCCTTGTTGAAGCTAATCACCAACTAATATCCTGTTAATGATCTGAAACTTAGAAACACAAGAATATTAGTAAACATAACTACATGAGTTGATCATCATCAAAACTAGAGTGGAAGGCCATTGGGCCAACAATTATATCCTGTTACATACAGTTATAGATAAGACTGGGTATTGATGAATCAATATATATATCATGTTAATAACATAATTCATGTTACTGAAATTACTGAAAAAATATTGTTATACAATATTGTTATTGTTTACACTGTCATTATTACAGTAACGTATTATCTCGATAATCTAGATTATATGAACATTAAACAACTTAAACCATTATTTGGGAAAATTGGTAGGAAGAGATAGTGTCAGTATTTTGGTTAGATCTAGAATACGGGTTGTGCAGCCGAAAGACGGTTTCACTGCAGTTACGGAGAATGACTGACATCCTATCTGTTTATCATTCTATTATTATATAATTATACTATTCACTGTTACTAACTACCTAGCGGTAGGGCCTGATTCAGCGCGAAGCATCTGGGTCGTGTTCAGGGTATGTACGAGACTCACTTAAAAAACATAGAAATCGTCTCCATCTGTCAAATTCAAATAACATAGGACCCCAGTTGACATATGTAGTAGGCATAGTATGGGATATGCTTTGCTGCATGTGAAAATTGGTATTCGCTAATATAATTAACAATAATAAACTTTCCATAATGCACTGTAAAATTGACATGTGTCCTCTGATATATATATATATATATATATATATATATATATATATATATATATATATATATATATATATATATATATATATATTATATATATATGCTATGATAGACACCTGAATAGGCATATGATTCTGTCACAAACTTTCCTCATCACAGTTTATTAATGTTCTGAACGTTATTGTATTTGTAATGTATCAATTACTATTATATTATATTATATTACAATACTTCTCTCATTTTACGACTCATTAGGTTGCTTTTTGACGACTCTGAGTTTGCATAACCAGATCTAGAAAATATTTTATTCTGCTGATTAGGTGTTGTACATACTATTGAGTAGCTTGCTGAGCAACGGTAGGAACCAAGGAGTTCTCTCTGTGTGATCATTCAATTTTGAGTATTATTCATATCTCCTTTGTTTATTATTGTTGATTTTCTTATGTATAGATTGGACTCATCATTTATTCTTTTAATTTATTCATAGAATAATGTATCTTTGTTAGAAATTTATGTCATATTGCAGTGATTTTAATGCTTTCATAGTTGATTCATATAAATTGCCCTGGTTACATAAGGCTTAGCGTGTATACGTGGAGTATTCTTCTCATGTATATGCGTTGCCGACTCTCATCACGTTTCATTTTCGCGTATTAAAGCGGGCATGACAGCGACATCACACTCTAGACGCCAAGCTGAGTGTGGCAAATGTAGGTGTAGGAGTTAAGATGCCTTTCAAATTTTAAGGTCAGAAGTTAAGTTAGTAAGAGTTAGAGAGTCATGATTGTCCATATGAAGGGCTATTAGCAATATCTCTTCATAGGTAGAATTACTAATTTCAAGTTCTCCCAGAAATGTAGGAATCTAAATGCACATATACTTTTTAAAAAAATTCCAACTCTGCCTTCTATACTCAAATAATGCTCATATGCTAACTCTTAGATCATTTTTGAATATTTAGCCAGAATTAGCTTTTGCAAACTTTCTTGCCAAACAAAATTAAGAGATTCAACTAATAACTTTACTTAAAGTATAATATAAATGATATTCCAATATCTACGATCTTCTGAAAGGCAAGGTGAGAGGACCCCCTAAATTACTTTGAAGGTCAACTGATGGTGAAAATGACTTGATGTAACATTTACCATATTCATATCTATTTGTCAATCACAAATCAATACAAATCAAATATTGTTCAGTAAGAAAAATTATATATGTATCTGTTACAGTCGGACATGAATACAAATCGGATCTGAGGGCAACGTGTATGGCTATGAATCGGCTAAATGAATACCATTACATCGCCTTCCATCTTAAGAATCCAAAATAAATAACTTATAATTCCATTTATCTAATATCAGAAAAAAAAATTACCGAACATAATCACCTAACAGAACAAGTACAAATAAAATGCATATATTGATACATGTCATGCAGTATGATGAGCTAATTATGCTTTTATTTTTCCTGAACAGTAATATACAATGTGCTAGAAAAATTGGTATTAGGGGTGCGAATCAGACATGACTTTATCATTTTTCGTATTTCTTATTCAATCACGAATATAAATACAAATACATGCAAGTTTGACAATTCAAAAGACACTGCAATATCCTCTATTGTTTTTTGTCCCCTTTCGCCTCCCATGTCCTGATGTCCTTCCCCATCATTCCTTCCTCCGCTGCCAACCCGCTAGCGGGTCGGGTTTCTCGGGGAAACATGAACCAAAACCCGAACCACTTTCACCCGTTGAGAAACAAATCCGATCGAGCCCGTCAAACACGACCCCGTTACAATGCTCCAGCGGACCACCGTACGCACACCGTGGAAAAGCATCATCCTACTCCTTCAACCAAATTCTTTCACCGCTTGACCTCTCTCTCTCTCTCTCTCACCTCCGCAGCAATCAAAATCTCCGAAAATAACCAAGAAATTGCAAGATCCAGTCAGATCTCCCTCCGAGGTTCGATCTCACCTCAGACTTCGTCAATTTCGATTCAGAAGATCTGATTCAGTTCTTTTTTATGCTTTTCAGATTCATTGATCATTCGCTTGTTTCGCAGATCTTGGGCCTTTTGATTTGAAACGACCTGGCCCTTCGCTCCCATGGCGTCAGCTGGTAAGTTTTTATGTCGTAGTCAATCGATTGAATTGCATGCGAATCACAAATTCATGGTTCCGCGAAATTGTTAGGAAGAAAAAATCGAATCCCGATGCAATTTGGAGTTGCAAGGCTTTGTTGAGTATGAAGAATCTTTGATGCTTACTTTTTATTTTTTGTCTTTCAATTCGCAGATGATAGGTTGAGAGATACTTCAGTTCTTGTCATCGTGTTAGAAACCAGCGAAGTGTACATTATAACCAGCTTATCAACCACGACTGACACCCAAGTGATATATATCGATCCAACTACTGGTTCGCTGTGTTACCATGGGAAGCCCGGATATGATCTTTTCGATTCTGAGGAGGAAGCTTTGAGCTACATTACTGATGGGTTGAGGATTCTGCGCAAGAGTAGTACATATGCTAGAGCCTTACTTGGTTATGCAGCCCTTGGGAGCTATGGATTGCTATTGGTTGCGACGAAGCTGAGTGCTACTGTCAAGGACTTGCCTGGTGGCGGATGTGTTTACACCGTGACAGAAAGTCAGTGGATTAAAGTTCAGCTTCAGAATCCCCAGCCTCAAGGTAAAGGGGAATTGAAGAATATTCAGGAACTGGCGGAACTTGACATTGATGGGAAACACTATTTTTGTGAGACTCGAGATATAACACGGCCTTTTCCAAGCCGCATGACTTGCCAGAACCCAGACGATGAGTTTGTCTGGAATGGTTGGTTCTCGAAGCCTTTCAAAGATATCGGGCTTCCAAAACATTGTGTCATTCTTCTGCAGGTACTCACTCTCCTATTGAAGGATCACTTGACCTTATTTTGTTTTTCATTGGTTTTCTAGGCCCTAATGATCATCCAATTGCGCTATGTTTTTCAATGTTATGCGAAGTTTTTCATTTAATTGGTGGTCATTAGTGCATGCACAGATCATACCCGTTTCCCTGTTTATGTTGTATGCTCATATCATTGTTAGAGTTTTATCATTTCCAAAAGATACTTTTGGGATATTAAGAATGAGATGTATAATTTGGTCACATATGGAAAGGTGGGTTAATTCTTAATGTGTATTGGACATGGATACAGGATACTTCATATTCCTTGAATACGTGTTTGATAGCCCTTCTTGAATGTTTCCTGAATTTTCTACCTTTTCTTTTCATGTCAAAGACTATATAATATTGACTGATATTCTATGTATTACAATACAAAAAGCTTAGGTGAGGTTTCAAATAGGAAGTAGACATAGTAAGCTCCTTACGAAGACAAAGGAATTGAAAAGCAAGACCCCTTCCCTACAAATATTTAATGTTTATCTTATGTACATTTAGTATTTTAGTTGTATTATCAAAAGCCATTGTTAATTAATTAGTCATTTTAACAAATTTATTGAATTCCATGTTTTCTTATGTATGTCCTTGCTACGTCATAGCTAGGTGTGTGCATCGGGTGGTTCGGTCTGATTTTGACCAAAAAAATCGGAACTGAACCACATCGGCTTATGACCATGGACCGAACCGAAAAATTCAGTTCGGTTTCGGTTTCAGTTTCAAACAGAGAGAGAGAGAGCATGGCTTCAGCAGGCTTCGGTCAGAGGGCTTCGCAATGGAGCATGGCTTCGGTTAGAGGTCTTCAAAAAGGAGCATGCATGGCTTCGGTTGGAGAGATTGAAAGGGAGAGAGACGAGAGATTGATTGGGAGAGAGATCGAGGGATCAGTTTCGAGAGAGAGAAGAGAAATTGAGTGAGAGAGATAGAGTTCGGTTCGGTTTATCGATTTTCGAAATTTTGGAAACCGAACCGAACTGAACTCCTTCTCAAACCGCACCGAATCAATCGGTTCGGTGTGGTTCGGTGGATCGGTATAACCGATCCAATGCTCACCCCCTCATAGCTACTGATGTAGGAAATTTCCTACATTAGTACTTCTAAAAACACGGTGGGCCGTCCCTCTGGATGTTCCTACCATTCATCATTATCTCCTGGCCTACAATATCTATGGATGAAAAATCATTCTTTCTACAAAACCTATTTCTATCCTTTATCGTTACACAACCAATATCTCCCTTGTTATTGTCTCTCTTGAATCAGAAACCTATACACAGTAGTTGATTCTTTCATAGCTAATGGGGAAGGTTTTGGAAGGAAAAAAATGTAGGATGTGAATCTTGAATTGAGACGAGTCTCAAGAATTTCCTCTTTCCATGAGTTTCATCTAGGTTTCTAACACCCAACACTCGTGAGTCACCTTCTATCCACATCCTTCACTCTCAGGTGTCCCTTCTTTTTATGCGTTCATCTGGCTTCCAAACCCTTCCAAACCCTGACTTCTTTAGAATCCCATTCTATCTACTCCATTCTTCAATCCACTATCAACCTTTAACCTCTTTGAGCCTAACCTATATTTGTTCGAGGGTACTCTACTTTAATGCTTGTTGAAGAGTTCTTTTCTAAATATACTATTTGGTCTATGTTTTAATTCCATTGCGTGCATATGTATGCAACAACAAATGCTAGAAATAAGTAATGAACGCAAAAAGAGAGAGAAAATTTGCTAAAAGGTGACCTCTTTTATTTAATATTGTAAATCAAAAGTCCGATGCGGATTTTCAAGATAGAAATTAACAATGACAACTACAAACACATGTAGATGATATCCAGCAACTTGTATATATAATGGATTAATTCTTTCTCGAATGAAACTTGATTAATACTCGAAAGTTTTTTATACATAATAAACACAAAGCTTTTAAAATTGTCTTTATTGACAATCAAAGTTGGAGTATTATAGAACTTGGTTAAATTAAGGGGACCAAACGAGGATTTACTGAGGGTTTTTGATGTGGAAACTAGGACTAGAAAGGGAGATTTTTATCTCACTAGTTCCAAGGACCTTTCCACATTTTTTCTAGAAAGGCTCAAAAGATGGAAAATGAAGTTTGATGCCTGGCTGAAACTCCTAATCAGTGCCTACCGCCTAGATACAGTTCTTTGATAAGCAAAGGAGTATATTTCTGTTTTTTCTTGGAGTGAGTGGTGGAAGATAGGAAGGTGATGGTGAAAGAGCTTCTTGGAGGTAGATGATTAGGGAAAATTAGACATGATTAATGAGTGAATAGCAGGCCTGTCGGTCTAGGATAATTTAAGTCATAATTTTCTCCCCTTCTCTTGCATGTAGGCTTATATAGGATATGAAGTATGGAATATATATGAATTGAGAACTCATGTATTTACTACTACACGAAGTAACTAATGAATGGAGTAATGACTCTAGGTAATAATGATTAGTAATTTATGACGGAACTTCTCAATTAAAGATGGATGATAAATGAGGAGTAACTCACGGCAATAACTCCTGGAAGGCAACAGGTCTAGTAACTTCTAAAATGGTTGAACCCTTGAGAAACTTTAATCTAGTTAAGTCTTACTAGCTTGAGCCTAGACTATGGCCTAAATCATCAAAAAAGCCATAACACCTAAGGTCTAAATCCTACTAAATATGTGAATGTCTCAGATGGTTAAGCCATTTGGAGTTTTGTGGATGAAGTTTCGTACAATTTTTCTCTCTTGTTCTTTCAGTTCCATTTTCTCTGAAAGAATGAAAGAAGACAGAGAGAAAAAAGAGAAGGAATAGAAGGGGAGGAAGCAGTGGACATACATATCTTAGAGTTGCAGTTCAGCTCTGATTTTTCTTTCTCTAGGGGTTTTGACAGAGCCACCACTGCTTACACGGAGGATGTGATGTAGGAATCACGAGATCACAATCTATGGTCAATGCGATTTAAAAAGTTTGTGCTTCTTAGGAAATAAGTAAATATCATTTATTCACATTGAGGAAAACTATATACTCAACTCCTATTTGTAAAGAAACCATCAAACTCTAATTGACCAATTTTATCCAAACAGTGAAAACAAATGCTAACCTCCTAACTATTTTAAAATCCATAAGGCCCATAACCAAATTTGCCATATCATAGATGTGATATGGCAAAAAAGAAGTAAAAAAATAAAAATAGAGAAAAATCAGGAAAAATAAAGAAAATCGAGAATGGATGTACATGTATTTATAAGACCTAGATGCTTTTAAAATCCACTTAAATGATATGAGAAGTGATTATAAAGGAGAATTTGGAGTAAATAGATGCTACTAACAGATTACCTTATTAACAACTAAGAAAACAAAAACCATTTAATGACTAAGTTCTCAAGTGAATGAAAGGTAATATAAAAGGATTTAAATGACAAGTTACTAAGAAAGTATAAATAACTAGAAGTTGGGTGTTAAGTTAGAAAGTGTACCTCGACTCAACATATCTAAATGTCAACACCTTCCATGATAGCTAATTATGAGTGTTTTCTTTTTGATATTGTTTAATATTAATATATCTATGTGTCCTTTTCCAGTTAAATAATTATGTAGACCGAGAAAAAATAAAATTACTAATATAAAATATTTTAATACTTCAAAATTTTTAAATGTTTGAAATATTCAGATTTTGTAGTCCTTATAGTATTATTGTACATAACACAATCATAAGAGAACACAAGATGACGATATAGAATCAAAGATAAATGTCATACATTATAGAGCCAACACTTAGCCACAACTTGAAACAAAATGACTCAAAACACAAAGGAATGACAACAGAAAAACAGTGAGAGTCCAACATCCAAAGTGATCATCTTCATGTGACAAGATATCATAACATCATCAAGAAATCAACCACACCAAAAACTCTGTCCTTATCTGTCACGCCCTCTTCCCAAAATACGCGAAAACGACATGTGGTGAGAATCGACGACACACATACGCGAGGAGAATCCCCATGCATACATGCTAATCCTAATATAACTTGAGCAAGCTATATAAATCAACTAAAATGACATGGTAATCACTGCAATATAGCAAATAAATTTCTCACAAAGATACATTATTTCATAAATAATCAAATAGAACAAATGCTGAGTCCAATATATAGAGAATCAAGTAAATTCAATAAGAATAAGAGGAGGGTATGAAGAATAATAAGCCAAAAGAAACTCCGGACTCCTACCGTTGCTCCGCAAGGTCCTTGTATTACGTACAATCCTGATCAACAAAATATAGTAATCTCTGGATCTGAACATGCAAATTCAGGGTCATCAAAAAGTAGCCTAATGAGTGGTAAAATAAGAGAAGTAGTATAATATAATATTATATAATAGCAGTTGATACATTACAAATACAATAACAATCGAAAAATAAATAAACTGTAATGAGGACAATCTATGATAGAATCATATGTCCATTCAGGTATCTATTATAGCATATATATGGGGTCTATCATAGCATTATAACAAGTGAACACACGTCAATTTGCGGTGCATTATAGAAGGTTTATTGTTATTAATTATGTTAGCGAACTGAATTTTCACATGCAGCAAAACACATCCCATACTATGCCTACTATATATGTCAATTATGGGTTTATGTTATTTGAAATTGACAAATAGAGACGAGTTCTGTGTTTTAGGTGGGTCCCGTACATACTTGGGACCACGACTCATATTCTGGCGCTGAACCAAGACGTACCGCTAAGTACTCACAATATAAACAATATAAATATGGCGGGATGTCAGTCATTCTCGGGATCCCCGCTGTGGAACCCTCTTTCAGTTGCGCAACCTATATCTTAAGTTCACCCAAAATATCGATACCGTCTTCTCTATCAATTTCTCCATTCTTGTTTTAGTTATTTAATATCATTGTTATTTAGATTATTAATATTAATCAATGTCCATATTATCTAGATTTGAGATAATATGATGGCAATAATGGTAACAAGGTACACAATGCAAATTAGAGATCAATGTGACAATATAATCATAGAACACTATCACTATTCTCCCAGTAATTTTGATAACACTATCTAGATTTTTATCATGTAGTAGTCATGTGTAAAAAATCCAAATTTTCAAGAATAATCATTATAATATCAAAATAAATAATTTGGTTTATCTGTGATTTCCACAAAATTTTAGTTATTTTAAAGTATTTTACTAAGGACAAGCAATTCATATTTCAAATAATATATTTTTCAGAATATAATAACTATTCAGTTAAAATATATCCATACTAATTTTATACAATCACAAACTGAAATAATTCAAGGAAAATGTTTACTCAATTAAACAAAATTAGATCATGGAAATTTACAATTTCGCAATATTGGAAAATCAATTGAACAATTTAAACAATTAAACATTCAAGAAATAAATTACAAAATTTCAATTACCATAATAAAATGTAATAAACATTTAAATAAATTAATGTTATAATAAATTAATTTATCACAATAAATTATAATGAACAATTCTGGAAAAAGATTTATCAACTTGTACCAGAAATTAATCATTAAATTTACAATTTTCTAAATATCTTTACATACTAGAAACTTAAATAAACAATTCAATTAATCAAAATTAAATAAATAAACAAAAGTAATTCCATTAATAACAATAAAGTATAATTATTTAAATAGGATTAAAAACACTCACCTGAGTTTGCTGATGAACCGGAAATCGAATTATTAGAATATTCAAAAATCTACAATCAATTAATTAATTTTAGATAACTGTAAGAATTATTTGATTGTTTTGGAAATTAGGGATAGGATTTGACCTTAGTGACTATGTGGTGCCTACAATTGTATAGTACTCGCTGTCACGGTCCCAACACTTTGAGAATCGCACGAATTAGAGTCCGATCGGATGAGAAATGACCTGAAACCCAACCCACTTTTTAACGAGTTTCGATCTGGTACGGGTCTGAACTGTAGAAGTCTGGTCGGGACTGCACTGGGTCTAGGTTGAAAACAAGATAGAGTTGCGGGTCGGATCTGTAGCTGAAATTAGATTTGGGTCTGGAGTGAACTGTGAGTCGGGTTTGAAATGATAGGGTCGGGTTGCTTTAAGAAATGGATCGGGTTGTAGTGTTATCGGGTCGAGTTGATTTAAGAAATGGATCAGATTGTAGTATTCTTGGGTCAGGTTAATATCGGGTTTGGGTTAGCTTGTTTTAAGAGATGCGAATGCGAGTATTAACTTGGAGTGGGTCGGGTTAGAGAGAGGGTGGCAGGTGTTGGCGGGTCGGGTCTTCATTGTAGCGGTTCAGATATGCATGGGGAGTTGTAGCGAGAAGCTGAAAGAGGGGACAAGGTGGCAGCTCTGTGCTTGGCGTCGGGCGACAGTGCGGCGGCTTGGCGTCGTTGAAGGGCGAAGAGGCAAGGCCTGAGATGATTGTGGAGGAGATGCTGACGGTGGGTGCAAGCGACGCTGCAGGCGGTGCAACTTGCGTGCAGAGCAGTCAGGCTGCGCGCGCGGGGGCTGCATAGGAGCAAAGGAGGGAAGCAGGGCAGCTGGCGCTGTAGTGACGGCGGCGTGGCGGTGCTGGTGCTAGCGATGACACAAGAGGATGGTGGCGACAACAGGGTGGTGGCTTGGCGTGGAGTTGGCGGCTGTGGGTGGCGCAACAAGAAGGGAAGGAGAAGGGAGAGAGGGTGATAGGTAGTGCTGTCGGCGGTTGGCAGTTGCAGGCGAGGGTAGACGTGTCAGGCGTGAGCAAGGGAAGAAAGGAAGATGGCGCGGCGATCTCTGGTGTGCAGGCGGCACCGGCGGGTGGTCGGGTGGCGGTCTGGCAGCGGCCAGGGAAAGCGACAATAGGTGAAAGCGGTGGTTGCGTGGTGGAAGGCCTTGGGTTAGGTTTAGTTGGGTATGGAGAGGAGAGAGAAGGAGAAGGAGAAAGAGGTGGTGCGCGGTGGAGGAGAGGAAGGAGACGAGGGTTTCCGGCTAGAGTTCGTGAGAGAGAGAAGAGGAGCGGTTATGGTTTCTTAGAGTTAGGGTTAATAGAGAGGAAGAAGATAGATTATATAGGAGAGAGAGATAGTAAGGGTTGGGCTCCTTGTTTGGGCTTTATTATTTTTACTTTTATTTTTATTTATTTTCTTTTTTTTGGTTAAAGACTGTGTGCTAGGGAGTAGTGGGCTAGACTTAGATATCTCAATATTCATACAAAAGAATAAAAGAATAATAATACTAATTAAGAATGTTAATAAATAATAAGTAATAATAATAAAATAATTTATAAATAAAAATAGTAACAATGATAATAATTAATAATGATTATAATTTATTTATAATAAAAATAATATTTTTAAAGCTAATACAATCAATTAATTAATTAGTAGTAATAATGATTAACATTGATATAAGAATAATAACAATTAATAATAATATTTTATACGAAATAAGTATTTAATCTCCTAATACAAATTATATAAATAGATATTAACAATAAGAATAACAAGTTATAAATAATAATACAAATAGTAGTTATTATTAATAATGATTATAAATTATATTTGTAATAATAATGGTAATGATAAGTTATAAATCAAATTAATCAATAATAATAAAATGATGAGTAAAGCCAAAAAATTTAATGTATTAATCAAGTATTATTAACTGAGGGTTATTACATCATCCACAAAATATTCACAATGAAGTTCTTTAAGTCCACCCTCAAAGTTGTAGGCACTCCTATTCAAGTCATCTTTGGCTATCTTCTGCCCCGCTGTCATTACTAATAAGTAAGGGCTCCTCGATACGAAACCTAAAAGATGATTCTTTTGCTGCTTTGCTCTTTCTTTCTTTTTCTTTTATAAGTTGTAGTTGCCTTCTCTTTAGTGGCATCAGCTTCCTTTCCATCTGCTCTTTTTCTCTTATAAGGTGCAATTAGCTCGTCTCCGTTGCTAGTGCTACTAAATCCAATGACATTCCTAAACTTGAGAAGAAAATTTTTTTCCTCTTCCTCATTCTTCTTTTCTCTTACTCAATTAATCTTGCAAACGAAGCCATAAAAACATACCTTTTAGAAGAGGAGCTGCCACTCTTATATCAATTTTGTGCTAAAAACCCACCTTACAAGAGATTTTGCGAGAGACGCTTGGTGGAAGAAAGTCTTAGTTGCCTTAAAACCCTAGGAGAAAGGAGAAGCAAGAGATGGGGAAAGGGAGAGGATAAAGAATAAATATAGTGTGGTTTTAAGTTAAACGGTTCAGAGTTTGGTCAAGTTTTAGACTTGCTAACCCCTTCATAACAAGTATGGGCCCGCATATGTGGGCACATAAAAAATGCAAAATCATAATAAATTATGTGCCAGATAGCTATTTTCCCGTTCCCCTTAAATGTAGGAATGCAACTGCAATTTTTAGTTGCATACACATGTGGTCGCATAAATCACATTGTGAGTCTTCACCTTAGTCTTCTTTTGGTGGGCTAATGGAATTGATAAATCATTTGCATTCAAGCCCTTGATGAGAAGGCACATAAGCAATGGTTGCTTTTCACTATGACTGTTTCATGTTAGGGAGGTGAAAAAATATCAACGTAACTTTTGGTAGGAACCTGCACCCAATATTAATTCTTACAATTGAAATAAAAAGGCTGCTTCTTCTGGAGGAGCTTCTTGTTAGAGAGAGATTGGGTAAGTAAATAATTTGATGTTGCCCAAACCACCCAATTGAGTCTTAGTTCTGGTAAATGAGGCGTAAAAGAGAATAGTGGCGAGTCATATTTGGGCAATGGGGTTACCGACAAGCGTATATAACTCTGGTAGACTTTGTTCTCCTCCAAATAGACTAGGTTCTTGAATTATGAGAGGTGAGCAAACATTATGGGTTTACCTGATTTGTGTTTTCTTCCTTTTAGCAGTGTGGATTTTCACTTTTTAGCACCTTGATATGAGGGCGAGATCCCACTGCCCTTCAATGGTGATGCATGCTATTTTTCTTTCATTGTAATGATAACATTACTTTTATGATTCATCCTTTTCCTTTATTTTTTAGCACCGTTGCATTTTCATTACATGTGAAATTCTATTCTTTTTAGCTATTGCGTGTGAAGTTTAGTTGATAATATGGCTTGATTTGCATTAGCCACATTGTAATTACCTCTGTACAGTAATTCATAATGTTGATGTGTTATTTTCAGGGATTTGCCGAGACACGAAATATTGGAAGCTCAGTTCAAGGAGCAAGGGTTGCTCTTCTGGCACGTCGTAGTAGATTGCACCCTGGCACTCGCTATTTAGCTAGAGGGATAAATGCATGTTCTAGCACAGGTGGGTCAGCTTTATATTTGTAGAAAAGTTTTATCTTTTGATTGTAGTTTGATGTAATCTGCCTATTATCAAAGACATTCTTGAAGATCTGCCAATGGTTGACATTTTTGGTCATGAAGTGTGGTCTATATGTTCAAACAACTCTTATGATGTCTGTCATCCATGTTTCACCTCATGATTCATAAGTGCTTGGAGGGATGAATCGAGTGTTTGATTCTTGGAAGGATTCTCCTATTAAGAATTATTAGAATTTTAGAGAAAAAGATTTGAGAGAGTTCACAAGTCTTCTCTCTATATTCTTATTCATAGAAAAATATAATTACATTTATAATATGAGTAGGACTTTTAATACATAAAGAAATATGACTTCTAATTAGATAACTATAGCAATCCTAATGCATAAAACAATATGACTTCTTATTAGGTAACTATAGGACTCGTAATATATAAAGCAATATGATTCATAATTTGGTAACTAAAGTGATCAAAGAGTTTGACACTCTCTCTTAAGCTCGAGCATATATATATATATATATATATATATATATATATATATATATATATATATATATATATATATCAATCATGTTCAACTTATTATAAAGACTAGATAAAGATTTTTTAAATAAAGCTTTTCTAAACAAAATAAAAAACTGAGAAACAAATAAATATTGAATTGCTAAATACCACACTGCTTAATTATTGATGTTGATGTTGAAGTAGCCATTCAAAACAATTATGCACAAATACTTCTTGAAAAATCTCCTTGGATATAGTTAGGATTTTAGAATTTTCTTAGTAGGAGGTTTTGAGAAATTCTCAAGCTCAGTAAAGATTAAGATTTTGAGAGATTCTTAAACTCAGTAGGAGGAGGTTTTTAGAGATCTTCAAACTCAGCAGTAAAGAAAATTTTTGAGAGATCCTCAAACTTATTAGTAAATAAGGTTTTAAGAGATTCTCAAACCTAGTCGAAGAAACATCAAGGAAACACACAAACTTCACTCATAAAATATTTCTCTTTACTTTGACAATAATAATAGGAGCAAAAATACCAATGAAGAAACTTGCAGCAGTAATATAAGTAGTTAACAACACCATCAGATGAGTTAATAACAATAATAGAAACATGTACGAGCAGCAGGAACGAGAAGCATCAAGAGAAGATGAAGATGTAGTTCGCAGTAGGCAATAATAATAGATGAGCACAATACTGCAATCGGCAGCAACAGAGGACGATGAAGACAGAAAAGTGGCCTAGCACATGCACGTGCTACATGAGCGCGGCTCAATGTAGACTCGAGGATAGCATGAAAATAACAATCAACAAAAAAATTTGAGAGGCTCTAATACCATATAAGAATTTTAGAGGAAAGAATCTGAGAGAGTTTATGAGTCTTTTCTTATATTCTTATGTTTTTTTTTATATCGACACCTGAAATCTTCCTTAATTCCGTATTCACTCCTGAAAATTTCATAATTTCATATCGGCACCTAAATTCTTCTAATTTTGGACAAACACCCACCCACAGTTAGTCCTTTTTTGTAATGTAACGAGAAAAGGTCAATAAACTAAATTATCTCTGAAGAGTTGAGGAGCAAGTCTTCTCTCACCTCCAATTCACTACTCTCTCTCTTGCTTGTTGGCGCAAACTAAGAAATGGAAGGAGCAATGACAACTTCCGTGGCCACCAACGCCTCTTGCTCCACCACCTAACAACCAACATAAACCAAGCCCCTCTTTCTGCACCCAATGTTTTTTCTCACCCGTGGTAGGACATTTTAGAGTTAGGTGTTCCCCTATCAACTCAAAGGGCCCCCTCTCCCTCTAACGGTGAAGCAGAGGTGAAAAGATGGTGGTGGAGCTCATGGTTTTGATAAGGACCTTGAAGAAGAAGTTGACAAGGATGAAGATAAGGGTATATTTACTTTTTCTAAATAGGTTTTGACCCAAATCAAAAAATATTCCTAGTATATTCTAACATATAAACGAAGTTATTAACGGGAGGTGTGATTTTATCCCAACTTAAATAATTGAGGTGGCAATATGGAAATATGAAGATTTCTGGGGTGAATATGGAATTAGTAAAGATTTCAGGTGTTGATATGGAAAAAAAAAACCCTATTTTTATTTATAGAAAAAATATAATACAGCTATAACATGAGTAGGACTCCTAATACATAAAACAATATGACTCCTAATTAAGTAATTATAGACTCCTAATACATAAAGCAACATGACTCCTTATAAGATAACTAAAGTAATCAAGGAGTTTAACAAGTATCAATAATTAAGACGAGACAAATAGTTAATACTTCAAAAGTTTATATGTTAGTTTCTGTTCTTTTAGATTTATGGACTAACCTTGTGACACTATTTTAACCTCATCGTTGCTTAGATTTCAGTCAAGGCATTTCATGTTTCCATAAAATCAATTCAATATTCTTGAAATTCCCAATTAGATTTATTCATTACATTTGTTCATATAGGGTTAATCCGGTTTCTCAGTAACGGTGCGTTCTTGGACCCACTGTTAGAAAATAAATGCTAAAGGAGGCTAAAATATGAAATAGGTCTGCATGTGTACTGCGGGAGAAAGGAGTTGCATGTCTTCCAAAGTGTACCACAAGAGATGTTCAAAGTCTAAAAGCATAAGATTTAGAACCTGATCTTTGAAATTCCTTACTCTAACAATAGAGATGGATATTACTTTGCTGTTGTCAGAGTTGGAAGCTATGATTAACATGCCTGGGTTAGTGCTTAAACTGATTATGTTCATGGCTTAGACATTCTTCTGTGTACAATTGTAGCATCACATGCACTCATTCAGTGTGACACACATGGATACGTCATCCTGGTTTTGCTATTATTGGCATTAGATTCTATTATTCAACTCCAGATCTTCTGCAGTGTCATGTGGGAAGGTCAGTGATGGAGCTATTGCTGTTTCTGCTGTATTGTATATGAAAATGGGCATCGCACCATATGTACCAGTTAATATTCAGTAGACAAAGGAATACAATTTTAATTTTGAAATTTACATCGTTATATTGCTTCTACATGGTAAACTTTTCTCAACTCAATGATCTCATATTCTTGCACCATATCATGAACTTTCTACTCTCTTAATTGTACGCAGGATTTCTCTTACAACAAGTTCAATAACAATTGAATAGTTGAAGATCTGTGGCTGCAAAATTCTTTGCTGCTCACTTGATTGATTTAAGAGTAATGACATTTCAGAGCATGTATGTATGTACGTATGTAGGAGATGAATGTGCACAGAGAGATCCCTAAAAGATTAGTACATGATATTGTTAAAAAAACATCAAAAAATAATAATTAAGCAATGCATATACGAAGTATTTACCAAGCATCAAAAGACTAATAAACTTAGCAGTGTATCATAAAATCAAGGATTCATGTCAAGTACGTGCTGGATACATGTCCACAACTGATGACATGTACAAGAAGTGCCCTGCATGTATCCAAGAACTACCGGTTGAATGCATATTGTACAGGGATGCGGTGGATGCGAAGTGGCAGTGCTGTTCATGAGGGAAGTGTCAGTTCAACATAGGTTTCTGTTGATAACTATCTATTTGACACCATTAATTGGTATTGATGGATGCCATCTATTTGTATCCTTCTACAAGGTTGTGGAAAGCGGAAACCAGAGCGAAGTGTAGGATTCTGTTGATAACCATCTATTTGACACCATTAACTGATATTGATGGATGTCATCCATTTTTATCCTTTTTCAATGTTGTGGAAAGCGGAAAGCGGCGGGGTACAACTTAGACTTTTATGGCTTGAGTGGCAAAAATCGCCAAGCAAAAAGCAACAAGTCTAATTTTAAATAAGAAATTTAAATATAGGTGCAGAAAATCAATAATTATATTGAAAATATTAAAAAAGTTGAAAATAGGGAAAACATAGGAAAAAAAATTTGGGAAGGAAATCCTAAAATTTATTGTGTTTTTTGACTAGTAATATGAATCATAACATCAATATATATATTAACTTAACATGCCTACCTAACAGAAAGATAACAGAGGTAAATTCAAACATTCAACATGAACATTAAAATAACATGTACAGGATTAAATTAAAATGCACTATACAAATAAATCAAATGCATCAGCAATATGTATTATCAAAGCAAAGAAGACATACCTGAAAAATGAAATGACCATTAGTTGTTGCTTTTCCAAAGTCCAAACATTTTTTAAGGAATTCTCTTTGAGAAAAAGAAGAAAATAATCAAATATTAATATCAAAGGTAGCACGTAATATAAAACACATTTTATACAAAGTATAAAATAAAAGGCATACATATCTAGTGAAAGGAGTCCCATTAGGTGAATTCTTCTAACTATCTTGCTTGATAAGAAAATTCTCAACAGTCAACAATAAAAAAGAAATGAATTACTAGTAATAACTTAATACTAACATTCAACATTTGACAATAACAATTGTCAACCAAACATATTCACTATTATCATCAGATAACAACTAATAAATTAGCCGTTACCATAATCATATAAACATAACAATAACCCAAACCAACCACAAAGAAAGCATTAAATTAAAGCAATAATACAAAACCAAACAATGAACAAACCAATGATACAATACAAACCACAAGCAATTTAGCAATTAGCATCACCATAGTATCATCATATCAGCTAAAACATTTCCATAAGTCAATATATCATCCCCTTGTGTTCTTAAACCAAAAGCAACTAGCAAAGTACAAAGTCCAAACCAAAACCAACTAGCAAGTTAAGCATAGATAAGATCATATATACTAGTTAAGAGATCCTAATCAAGCAACCAACAAAGGTCAAAGTCCAAAAGGTGAAGAACAGTTAATCATCCTCATTCTTTATCATGAGAAGCAGTCTCAAGGAGCAAAATCTCATCTCTCAAAGCATCGCCATCACTATCATCATCATCATCATCATCATCAAGTGGGATCTCATCTTCATTCGATTCCGAGTCCTCATCCGGTTCCTCTTCATCATCATCTTGCTCGCTATCAGGCTCATGAGGTCTAGACCTCAAAGTCATTACCGAAGAAGAAGCCTTGATTGTCCTCTTGTGGTCATCCAATGTTGCAAAACTCATCTGCATCCGCTTTCTCAGAAACAACCCTTAAAGGAATATCAGTCCAGGATAAAAATTGTTGTCCTCCGTAAAGTTGTATCGCTCCACTAACCATGCAACTGCATGCCTTGCATGCTTAGCAAGAAGGATATCTCTCTTCTTCCCATCCTTTCTTGTCTCATCCTCTAGCTATCTAGCATATTTCTTTTCTTTGTATGTATCTAAAATGCAATAACAAAATAATAAAATATGTTATCGCATATAAGTTTGTTATTTGTTGATGTTAAAAAAATCTTTTTGAGCTTGGAAATAGTATTAGTGGTTACTCCCTCAAATGTGCTCAAGTTTATTCTCTCATCCTGAAGAGTTACCCATTAAATTTAAAATTCTAATGGCCATTATTTGCAAATAGGGGACATCTCCACCAAATGTGTCTCACCAATGAGTTGTTTCATTGAAATATAAAGACATAGTTGAAAAGAAATTAATTCAAACAAGTGTCTAATGCAGTAATCCAAATAAAAATTAATTCAAACAAGTGTCTAATACATTACTTGAGTCTCTCTAATCAATTTTACTCCCCTCGAAGCCATTGCTTTCCCATGAAAAACCTTGTACCTGAACAACTCAATAGTGTTAATCCTATCAAGGATATCCACGTCGGTAAAAAAAAAAAGCCTCCTTATAATCATGAATTGTTGTCTTTGTTGTTGAACTTTTCTTAGTCACCTCATCCTTTGCATAATAGAGGATTCAAAAACCAAGCTGCCAAATGAAGTGTACTATCAAGGTGATCTTTGCCTTTCTCCTGAATAATATTTAGTATGGGAATGCAATCTCTTTCCTTGTGCTTGTAGGGAGCCATTATTGCGAACTTGACACTCAATAACTCAATAACAATGAAGCCCATAGAAGTATATTCATCGGGATCCACCATGTGGAGAAACTTGAACAACATGCTAGAAACTTTCAAACAAAGCTACACACTGCTCCAAAAAGACTTGGAGATCACAGTTGCATTTGCTGTCTCTACTTTCCTCCTTGCATCCCTTATAAACTTCATGTTTTTATATTCTGGAGAACCAAACATGGCAATCCCATTTTGTTTCTTGTCCAACAAGCTAGATAAAGAAAGGAAAGAAGTGGCAAATTGTGTAACCCTAGGCCTCACAATATCCTTGCTTTTTGTGCATTGGCGCATTAGAGCAAGTGTCCTATGGTGAATGTAAATGAAATTAGTCACTCTCCCTTTGTTTTCTCAATGGTATTTCTAAACTTGGTTATTTTCCCAATATTTGAAGCATGAGGTCAATCGTACGCTTCATACAACTTGTCCAGAAGATGCTAGGCCTCTTCTCCTTCATTAACTCTTTTGCAATCATGTTTGCAGCATCATTATCAGTTACAACCTGCACAACATTTTTCCCTTATCTCAAAAATGCACTCATCCAACCTACTGAAAAATATAAGGACTCGCGTGAGAAGGTGCAAAATCCTCCTTTAAGTTGTAGAAGCTAACATTACCATTGCAATGGACACACATATTCATAACACACTGACGCTTACAGTTAGTCGAGCTATCGGTTATCAAAGACTATCTATTGATCATTTGTTGTTGCTTAAGAGGCTCCAATCTCTTTGATGTTCTATCTATTGCCTCTTCAATAAGGGGTCCCATGATTGATACATGGTCAGTCTCATATATCCCGGCACGAATTGTCCAATAGCTTCACACATGTTCCCAAAAGAGGGAATTATCAGAGTATGGAAGAGAACACTTAGACCAACAAGCCTAGAGAGATCCACTCATGTACAAACTCCCTTCTCTTTTTGAGCTCTTATTCATCCATCAATATTTGCTTTATCATCTTTCCTTTCACCTTTGTAGGCCAGAGTTCGAAAACTCGGCCGATTCGTATCCGACTCGGCCCCCTCCGGTACGACTCGGAGGCCCGAGTCAACAGAAGATCGCCGAGTTGACCGAGTCGGGTCCGAGTTGGACCCGATCCGGGTCGACTCGGCGCCCGTGACTCCTCCCTTAAAACGCGCTGAGGGAGAGAGAGAGATCAGATCTGATCTCTCTCTCTCTCGCCCTCGCCGTCCCCCCCGCGACGCCCTCGCCGTCCCCCCGCGTCGCCGTAGCCGTCGCCGTCGCCTTCCGTCTGCAGGTAAATTCTCCCTCTCCCCTCTCTCCCTCTCAGTCTCTCTCTCTCCCTCTCTCTCCCTCTCTCTTCTCTCTCTCTCTCTCCCCGCAGCGGCGCACTCTCTCTGCCTCTCTCTCTCTCCGCAGCGACTCTCTCTCCCGGCTCTCTCTCTCTGTCTCTCTCTCCGGAGGGACCTCTCTCTCTCCGCGGCGACTCTCTCTCTGTCTCTCTCTCTGTCGGACTCTCTCTCTCTCCCCCTCTGTATCTCTCTCTCACTCTGTATCTCTCTCTCTGTCGGACTCTCTCTCTCACACTCTGTATCTCTCTCTCTCACTCTCTCTCTCTCCCCCTCTCCCTCCCTCTGTATCTCTCTCTCTCTCTCTGTCTCTCTCCCCCTCTCCCTCTCAGTCTCTCTCCCCCTCTCTGTCTCTCTCTCCCTCTCAGTCTCTCTCTCTCTGTCCCTCTCTCTCCGTCTTTCTCTCTCTCCTCCACTGTGTTCCCCTCTCTCTCCTCTTTCTCCGTCTCTCTCTCTCTCCTCCACTGTGTTCCCCTCTCTCCTCTGTCTCCGTCTCTCTCCCTCTCTCTGTTCCTCTCTCTCTAATTAATTTGCATTTAATGTCATTTAATTTAGTTTAGTTTAGGTAAAGTTAATTTAACGTAATTTTGGTTAATTTAATCTAATAAAGTTTTGTAATTAAGTTAGGTAATTTAATAATTTTATTGAAGTTAGGTAATTAAGTTAGTGTAGGTTAATCTAGTATAAACTAGTTTAGTTTAATTTAATGTAATTTAATTGAATTGAATTGAATTTAATTTAAATTAGTTTAGTTAACTTAATTTAGGTTAATTTAATTTAATAAAGTTTTGTAATTAAGTTAGGTAATTTAATAATTTTATTGAAGTTAGGTAATTAAGTTAGTGTTGCTTAATCTAGTATAAACTAGTTTAGTTTAATGTAATGTAGTTTCATTTAATTGAGTTTAATTTAATGTTTTTTTAATTTAGTTAATTTTAGTTTTAATTTAATTTAACAGATAATTTTTTTAAATTTCAGTATGGCTCCAAAGCAACGCGATATTGGATGGGAACACGGTACCCCTGTTGGTGGAAGTAGAAAACTTGTGAAGTGTAATTATTGTGGGAAACAAGTCCATGGTGGTATCACTAGATTGAAGCAGCATATAGCACATGTACCCGGTCAGGTGGAAGGATGCTTGCGAGTATCAAAAGAGATATCTCAAATAATGAGACGACATCTTTCTGAAGGTAGCAAAGAAAGAGCGGCCATAAAATCTAAAAAAGAGCGACTTATGAGATCTTTAAGTGAGGAAGATTTCTATGATGTGACCGATGAAGATTCTGATAATGAAATTGAAGAAGTTGGTGGTTTAGAAGGAGTTGAAAGAAGACAACTAAAACAAGCCATGAAAGAAAGTCGTGAAATGGCTTGGAGATCGACAGAAGGAGTTGATATTGGTGGCAGTAGTTCACAGCCTTCAGGATCAGGGAGTAACCGTGGATTGCGTCGGAGTATGACTATGAGAGAAGCTGAAATTCCAGCTCGTGGTATTGATCCTTACATGTTCCCAACAAAACAGAAATCAATCAAAAGCATGTTCTCAACTGAGAATATGAAAAAGGTTGGGAAATCCGTGGCGAAGTTCTTTCACTACAATGCAATACCATTCAATGCAGCTGATAGTGGTCCTTACTACCAAGCCATGATTAATACTATTGCGGAGGCAGGCCCAAGGGTCTGTTTGGTTGACGTAACTGGTCGTAATTCGTAGTTGTAATTGGTAAAGTCTTTTACAATTGTAAATGAGTTACATGTATGTAAATATTACGGTGTTTGGTTGGTAATATAAAATTGTAAAGTGGGAAAGTGTATTGTATTTTACGGTGTTTGGTTGTCGTAATGTATAAGTCGTAGTGAAAAAGTTGACCACAAAATTAACTATTTGGTGATTTTAAAAGTTTTAATACTGCGAATAAATATTAAAAAAGTTAAATATTAAATTTTTTTAATATTAATATAAAAATAATACAAATTTGTATCATCACAAAATTAACTGTAACTAGGCTGTAAGTGAGTGGTAACTGGGTTGCAAGTGAGTGTTAGTTGAGTTACGTAAGTCTTTTACGAATTACGGTCCAAACAAACGCCGTAGTTGTAACTGGGTGGTAAGTCATTTACGAATTACGGAGTTTTACGCGAAACAAACAGCTCCCAAGTGTAAAAGGCCCTACAGGGTACCAGATTGGCCATCTATATTTAGAGGAGGAAGTGAAAGAAATTGGAGTATATATTGCTTCAATAAAACAAAATGGCCGCAGTATGGTTGCACGATCATGTGTGATGGATGGAGTTCTCATAATAGAAAGCCTATTGTTAATTTCATGATTTATTGTGATAGAAGCATGATCTATCATACTTCTGTTGATACCACTAATATCTCAAAGACTGCTGAGTATATATTCTCGCTAATGGATAAAGTTGTTGAAGAAGTTGGCGAAGAAAATATCGTGCAGGTTGTAACAGATAATGAGGCAAGTTTCAAAGCAGCTGGTCACCTGTTGATGGAGAAGAGAAAACATTTGTTTTGGTCTCCCTGTGCAGCACATTGCATTGATTTGATGCTTGAAGATATTGGCTCTTTGAAATCAGTCAAGGAGACATTGGATGATGCTAAGATAATCACATCATTCATTTACAATAGCCTCAAAGTGGTGAATTTAATGAAGCTATATACTAAAGATAGAGATTTGTTGAGACCAGGTATAACACGGTTTGCCACCGAGTTTATTTCTATTGAAAGCCTTATTCGTTATGAGCAAGATTTGAAAAGAATGTGCACGACTACCGAATGGCGTGAATTCAACAAGGAAAGGAGTAGAAGTGTGCGAGATAAGGTTTCTAATCTCATTCTGACTGACCGGTTTTGGAAGAAGGCAAGAGAGGTCCAAAACATTATGGATCCTCTTGTTAGAGTCTTGAAAATAGTGGACCAGGACAAGAAACCTACACTATCTATTATATATGAAGCTATGGATAGAGCAAAATTGGCTATAAAGGCCTCAAATAAGAACTGGAAGAAGTACTGGGACATCATTGATAGAAGATGGGAGGGACAATTGCATAGACACTTGCATGCTGCTGGTAATTCATTTGCCTAGAAATTATATTTGTTGATGAGAAATTGAAACTGTAATATCTTACAATCGTTTGCTTACATTATTGCAGCATATTTTTTAAATCCAGCACTCCAATATTCAAAAAACTTTTCTACACATCCAGAAGTGAGATATGGATTAAAGGAGGTCATTAAAATATTGGAACCAGATTTGAATAAACAAGCAAGAGCTATTAATGAGGTAATAATAATTTATTTATTTCATCGATATAATGTTATGTAAATATTAACACTTGTGATGTGTATTCTCACAGATAAAATTATTTGTGGATGGAGTTGGAGAATTTGGAAGCTCACTAACTAGAAGAGCAGTGCAACAATCTCTTCCAGCTGATTGGTGGATTAATTATGGCGAAGAAGCTCCCAATCTGCAGAAAATTGCCATCAAAGTCTTAAGCCAAACATGTTCTTCATCGGGTTGTGAAAGAAATTGGAGCACGTGGTCGCTAATTCATACAAAACTGCGCAACCGGTTGGCAATGAAAAAGTTGCATAAACTAGTATTTGTGCATTACAATATGCGGTTGCGAGTAAGAAACTTGACATGCAAAAGCGACACTGATGATTATTACAACCCAATTGATCTGGACAATATTTTCAATGATGATGATATTTTGGATAAGTGGATTCGTGAGGGAGAACAGCCGATGTTACCACCAGATGACTTAGGTTGGTTAGATGAAGGTATTCGTCATACTGACGAAAGTGGCGGTGATGATGGTGATGGCGGTGATGATGACAGCGGTGATGGTGGTGGCGATGATGGTGGTGAGGGTGATGGTGGTGAGGGTGAAGGCGGCGGTGATGGTGGTGATGGTGGTAATGTTGAAGAGACTCATGGTGTTGGTGGAAGCCAACGAGATGATGCTTTAACATGGGATTCATAATTTTATGTCACACAAGATACAGATCATGGAGGCTGGGCGGGGATTTCACAGCAGCGTAGGCATTTGGATCGGTTGGTCAAATTCAGTTCTAGCGATGATTATTCGAGTGGACATGATAACTACTCACATGGTCATCATAGTCCTGAAGGCCATTTACAGGGGTTGGGTTTGACATCTGGCCAATATTCTGGCACTGATTATTCTAGCACTGGTGAATACTCTACTAGCAGCACTGAATATCGAGGTTTTGGGTATTATCACCATGGAGCTGATATTGCACAACCCCTACCGCCATATTACTCTGATAGTGGATCCTTCAGCCAATCATCTCAGCCTACAGGATCTCACCCACAAACATATCATTATCCTTATGGAAACTATATGCCTGGTTTCTATACTTATCGCGGGCCAGATGATAATGATGATTTGGAGCCTCCTCGTAATTCAATGTGGAAATGACTATATTAGCAGGTACTTATGAATTATTTTGTGCAATTTACTATATTATGCATGTATTTTGATATTTTTCTACCGACGACGCTTGTATTTATGTTTTCACGTTATGTTTTGAGTGTTAGGTGATATGTTTTGAATATGTGATGCATGAATTTGGATGTTTACATTTTTTTATGATTTGTCATGATTTTTTCATAATTTTTTTGGCGTTCTATGTAGCGTTTTGCGCGTATCGTCCGAATCCGATCCGAGTCGCCGAGACCGATCTGTCTCGGTGCCGGCCGAGTCGGCGGCCGAGACCGAGACTTTGAACCATGTTGTAGGCTCATTAGGAAGGAAAGAAGTATAACGATGACTTGAATAGCTCTAACCTCATGAGGTGTCTCACTTCCTATCAGTGCAATGTCTGCTTCTTCCTCAAGTCTTGCTCTTGACACTTGAACCTCCTATGTCTGGTCTTTCTCGTACTTTGCTTTCTCTCTCTTTCTTTTTTTCTTTAAACTGCTGCCAATGCCTTTGCCACCATCTTGGGTGTAGAGCGTTTGCTAGGCTTCACGTTCCTTTGAACCTTGGCAATATGCTGCTTGAGCCGATAGATACCACCCTTCAGTTCATGCACACAAAGATTGCATTTAGTAGTTATCTTATCCTCTGGCCAGCCGGGACAATATCCCCACTCCCATCTTACTTCATTTGATGGATGTGGTGGACGTGAGGATGCATCTTGAGATTGCGTCCAAATTCAACTTGTTGGATTGGGAGTTCACGTGATTAGAAGCCATGGAGGACACTCTCATACAATAAGCAAGCAACAATCTGGGATAAAATTAGAAAACCAAGTTTAATTATCAACGATTAGCACATTAACAAGGATTAACACACAAATGCCAAATTCATAATTTAGAGCAAAATTGATCAGACTTTGGGAAAGCATTAGTTAATAGTTCAAATAATTAATTTTGGAATAAAATTTAGACCCAAGCATATTCCGAGCAATTCAAGAGAATCAAGACAAACTGTGATCAGTTAGAAATCAAGAAACTTAGGTCAGAATTAAGAATACCAAATTTAAAACCATATTATGGTAGAACCTAATTAAAATACAATTTCAATCTCATTAGATTGAATCAAGTTAAAACAAAATTGAGATTGATCCTCATTAGACAGAATTGAAATCGTTTCTCTATTAGAGATCTCATCTCACAGAATAATAAAAAAATAATACAATTTCAGTATATAAGAGAATTAACTAATTTACTAATAAGAAGTCAATTTTTTAAGCTTCAAGCCTTCAAATTCAGTATACAACACTACAACATCAATCTCTATTTCTGTTTTGTATATAATCATCAACCAATTGGTCTACTTAAATGTACAACAAACAAATTTATCATTTTACTGTATAAAGTCTAATAGAACTCAATTTATCAATGACAACAATAAACATATAACCAAATTAATAGAAAAATTAATGACAATAATTGATTATTTAACAGAAAACCAATCAATGATAGTAATTAATTAAAAATTAATAGAAAATCAAATCAATAATATTAATTAATTGAAAACAAGTCAATCTTTGATTAATTGAAAATTACATGGTTGTTGGCACCCGCATTTGGACGACGACGAGAGACTGTTCAACAATTGAAATGGCGGGGTGCTGTCGGAGTGAACTCGAGGACGGTAGGGTGTTGTCGATGGATCTCGAGGACGACAGAGTTTTGTCGGAGGGATCTGGAGACGATCGGGTCACTGGGGTCCTGTCGGAGTGAACTCGAAGACGGTTGGCTGGCGGGAGGTCGATGTGAGCTCGAGAGAGAAATGGCCTCGAAACAACTCAAGATAGAGAGAGATGGCCACACGACCTCCCAAAAGAAGGGGGGGGGGAGAGCGATATGATCACTCCCTCGCCGGAGAGCCACTAGAGTCAGAGTGAGATAGGGGGAGAGTGAATGAGAGAGGTGCCTGCTGCCCTCCACTGTAGCAAATTAGGGTATGGGGCAGCAAATTAGGGCATGGGCCTTGGGGGATGATGGTTTTTATTCTTTGGGTTCGGGTTGGGATCTAAGCCGGTAAAAGAACCACGCTAAAAAATTATGTGAAAACCGGTCTGCTTTCACAAAAGCAGAGCACTTTTGCAGGAGTAAGTAGCCTGGCATTTAAACCCAACGATTTGGGTCTGAGCCTAGTGGCTTAGGCCCAAATGCTTAGGCGTCCCCTTAAGCGGCGTTTAATAGCTACAAACTTGTCCTTGTGTATGCTATACTTTGTTTCTATGTACTACCTATGTTTTTGCCCCATTCATCTATTTGAACTATTCGACTACAATGAATGCCATCTATTTTTTTTCATTTGGAAAACTGTACTTTGCCCTTTTATGGTAGTTACTCTCACTCATTTCATTAGTTGCACCAGCCCATTTGTACCTTGCTAAACATCAAGAACAAGGTCGGGCTGCCTCTGTGTGCGATAGGTGCCATTTTGTTATGCACAACATTTCTTATTCATTTCATCTATTAAAACAAGGCGATTAGCATCTCTCCATACACCAAAGGAGGCTTTCTTGAGGATTCATCTTATTTTCTCATTATCATCTAACAGGGAATGAAGTGGAGTGTGAGCAACTTGTGTGGGTTCCGCGGACGGATGGGCAAAATGTGCCATTTAGCTCATATATATGGCGACGAGGTACCATACCAATGTGGTGGGGGCAGAGTTAAAATTCTCAGCTGTGGAGGCTGAAATTTATGTTTCGGCCCAGGATCCTTACAAAGGAAGCCTTCAGTACTATGAGAGATTAAGTCGTAGATATGCTGCTCGGGATCCCCATTTAAGTTCAGTTGGACAAAAGAAAACTCCTTTGGTGCCTATTATATGTGTTAACTTACTAAGAAATGGGGAAGGAAAGCCAGAAACAATTTTGGTTGAACATTTTAAGGAATCTCTAAAATTTATCAGATCAACAGGGAAACTTCCTCAAACATGGATTCAGCTGATTAATTATGACTGGCATGCTACTGTAAAGTCAAAAGGTGAGCAACAGACTGTAGAGGGGCTATGGAAACTTCTCAAAGCACCCACGATAGCTATTGGCTTTTGCGAAGGAAATTATTTTCCTTCAAGACAGCTTCTCAAGGAATGTAAAGGTTCACTTGTTTGTAGTGATGACTTCGATGGTGGGTTCTGCCTCAGATCACTTCAAAATGGGGTAATTCGTTTCAATTGTGCAGATTCCTTGGATAGAACAAATGCAGCTAGTTATTTTGGCGCTCTCCAAGTTTTTGTAGAACAGTGTAGAAGGTTAGGCTTATCTCTTGACAGAGATTCAATTTTTGGCTTTTCATCGGTAACTAGATACACAGAGTTGGGTAATTATGGAGGAAAATCAGGTTCATTACCTCCGGGGTGGGAGGAGCGCTCTGATGCTGTAACAGGGAAACCTTTCTATATAGATCACAACACGCGCAAAACCACTTGGGAGCATCCATGCCAGGACAAGCCTTGGAAGAGATTTGATATGACATTTGATCAGTTCAAAAGCTCAACCATGTTAGCTCCGGTAAATCAGCTATCTGATCTTTTCCTTTTAGCAGGTGACATCCATGCGACACTCTATACTGGTTCAAAAGCCATGCATAGTCAAATCCTCAATATATTTAGTGACGATGGTGGTGGGAAATTCAGCAAATTCTCTGCTGCTCAAAATGTTAAAATTACTCTGCAGAGAAGATATCAGAATGTTATCGTTGACAGTTCTCGTCAAAAGCAGTTGGAAATGTTCCTTGGAATAAGGCTCTTCAAGCATCTTCCTTCTGTATCTATTCATCCTCTAAAAGTAGGCATAAATAACTTTATCTTTCATCTTACTTACTACATTTATTTGATAAGCTTATTTATCAGTACCTAGTTTGTTGTTTAAATATTGTGTTGTGCTACTACTTAATGTTTTCTGCCAACGATATACATTTTGTTATGCAAATTGTATTACTTTTTTTTCTTGTGCTGCTGGAACCCATTTAATAAAGGGAAAAATGTTTATCAAATATTGCTGATATTATTAATCTCTACTTGGGCCTGGTTTTTTCTTTTTCTTTTTTTTTTTCTTGCAGCTATTCTAGGGTTCCATTTGCAGATTTCTAGCCTATTGATAGTTAATTCGTGTAACCATACTTCCTTGATGCTAGGACGGTCAGCTTATGGAGCTGTCTTTTTCTCAAGAGAGGAGAAATAATCTGCTGGTGGTCTCAATTAAATTGGAGAGTAAATACATACAATATTATATCAGAGAGAGAACTTGTTGGGTGTTGAGGAAGAAAGGTGTAATTTATGGTTGCATGAAAATCAATTAAATTAGAAAGGGGGTAATGACAGATCAGAATAGTCTCAATCTCAACCATGCAGCATGTTACTTTACTTGTGATGACTACCATAGATACACATGCTGTCTGTTACTTGCTAACTGGTTGTCTAGGTGAGGACAAATTTGACTAGAAGGTAACAATTAATGATTGAAATTTGTAGTCTGTTTGATTTATTTAGAGTGTCTTTCTTATGTTTATTGTGTGTTCTATTTGATTTCCCGTCCCCTTTTTAAGAAAACATGGATCGGTGAATGTGGTTATGATTTAATTGGTCTGTGCTATAGTATGAAGTTGGAAGTTATTTCTTCCATAAAATTTATTTAAAATAAACCATATTTTTGTATAATATTTTGTTTATTATTTTAGGCCTATTAAAGCTTTATCCTCATTTTCAGCCAACTTTGGAAGAAGCAAAGTGTTTGTTTTCCATGCTTCAGAGTTCTTTGACTTTATTCATCTCGTTCTTAAGTTTTGCCACTGAGGCCTGGCTTTTAATGGTAAGGTGCATAATTATATTATTTTTGTGTAATTTCCTGTTGCGGGATCCAAACCTCTTTCCTGAAAGTTCCTTAAAAACTCTAGAATACTTCATCTATACTCTGTATCATGTTACTCATCTTTTTCCTTCTTCTATGTAATCAGGTCTTTCATCCATAAGCCCTTTCAAATCCATTAGGAACAATTCAATTGAAGTTTAGAAATGCATGTTTAATTATTAGTCACCTTATTTGTTTTGCTTCTATTTCATCTTGAATCAGAATTCGGACTTTCAGTTCATCTTAAACATAATACTTTGTCAACCATTCATCATAAAGGTGAGCTTGCAAGGATATATATTGCTCATGCCTACATGAAATTAGAGCAATATGGTGGAAATGGTTTTTCTGCACTACCTGTGTCAATAAAATGCCCATGCACTTTATAGGAAATTTTATAGGATGATATATAACTTGTCATTTCTTACTGATTATTGGTAGAATATTTAGCTATTAATAAACTCCTTCACAAATCACTGCAGTTGGAGTGTGAATTTGTGATGGATGAATTGGAATAAGCGAAAAAATAGAATAAAAAATGAGTGCATCTTTGTGAAGTTGGAGGATATTTATAACAAAAATAATATGAGGAAAACCATTTAAGACGGTTTATACAGTGATCATCAAGTGTGTTTAAAGTGGTAGGTCCATAGTGAAGGTGCTATTGAGATTAAGGGTGGGCTATAATGGATCTAGTTTTGAGCAGGACAAAGGTTTGATGCTTGCTACCGCGCAAGGCAGCTAATAGGAGAAAAATATTGAGTTACACTTTAGTGCACCAGATAATTTGAATTCTTCATTAGTGGCAATATTATAATTTTATAACACATGTAAAAGATATCTGTACATATAGCTTAAGATTTTAATCATAATGAAACTTCATTTTCAGCAAGCAACCTATTTGTCGGCATAACATAATGTAAAAACTTGTGTGCGCAACATGCTTTAAAATCTCGGTATCATATTGGTATCGTCCCGTGGTTTTAGTACCAGTATCGCAGATATCGGGCGTCAATATCGGCAATATTGGCCATATCAGCCCTGATATCGGCCGATATTATCGGTGATGTCATATAGAGTACCTCAAAATCTGATATGATATTGCTGATATATCAGAATCTGCCGATATTTGAAACCATTGTGCACAAGTAGTTAAAGAATTATGCATACACATAGATTTAGTAACTGAAAATTAAGGATCTCTATGATTACATCTTACTTCAGTTATTTGTGAATAGGTTTTATATAGGGTTAAGCAAGCAAACAAAGATTTATTAAATCAAAAAAATGTTTACTCAGAGTATGCCTTGTCTAATCTGTGTGCTTAAGCTCTATAAAAGGCCAACTCGAGATGAAGATTCATTATAATTATACCTCACATCAGCTATATGTACACATAGGTTTCAGGTATTACTTGAAACATTACAATATTTGCCACTGTGATGGATTTGGTGCACCAAATCAAGACCAACCGTAAAGGTTTGTGGTAAATGATTTATAGTTGTCGTTATGAATGTGGTTTTGATTAATATTTTTAGCTTCGTTTCTTGTAACTAGTCTTCGCTGCTATTTAAGTACATCATATATGAATTTAATTTGTATGCGTTCAAACTAGCGTTAATATTTACTTTCATTGTTTTTGGATGGTTCATGGGCACTCGATGATGGAAAGGATTACGTGGATGCAGTGGACTTATGTGGAATTAGAGTGTTACTCGATATTTTCCAGTGTCCTCTATGATGTAGATGTGGAAGTGAGTAATTATTGGAACCTGGATGAGAACTTCAAGAAGTAAGAATGTATTAGATGCCCATGCTATTGCAATGGAGATAGAGCAAAGAACAAGGAGATGATAAAACATGAAATTTAGAAGGGAATAGAAGAGGATGAATGCCACAGTCAACTCCTTGAAAGGGATCTATAACCTCCTTCCAAGGGGTGTATTCTTGGTATCAGTATCAGCACCGGCCGATGGTTTTTAGTATAATTATCGTCAATATTGGCCATTATATCGGCAATATGTGTCTTAGTATTGCGATTTTATAGGGTTAATATCATCTCGGGCACCTAAAAATCCAATGCAATATTGCTGAAAAATATAAGAATAGGCCGATTTGAATACCTCGCTTGTTCTTTTCATAGTTCTACTCATTCGTTTGGATGCTTTGAAGTTCCAGCAATGCTAGAAAGGGGGTGATTCCCCAGAGACTCTTTGGAGTGCCTTGTTAGCTGCCACCATACTCACAGTTAAATATATTCCTCGTTTTCCGTATCAATTTTTCTGAAATAATTGCTGTAGCATGTTCTCTCATCCTGTCAAATCGGACCCTAGCTTTTCAGAATGGAGCCCTATATGTCCACATCGGAGTGTAAGATTTATGGTCTCCCTTGCTTGTTCTGCGGGTTGGACTGTAATTTGCATGTTAAGAGCATAATATGAGAACTTAAACAAGAGAAGAGATTGCAAGTTGTCTATGATGTCATGTAGAGATGCCTGTTTTGTTGTGGATGTCTGGTTGGCTACTATGGAATTTAAGATTCTTTGATAGGGAATGCCCTATCTTAATGATGTATCTAGCTTGCTCCTTTTGGAAGATGGGATGTTCAGTTCCAAGTGGAAACACCTGAATTGCTTTCAGTTGAACTGTGGCACCTCAAAATCTTTTAGGTAAGCCAGTTATTGGGGGATGCCCAGGTTTCAGTGAGATCCTGCTTATGTTGTCTCTAAAAGCATGTGACAGAACTCAAGGATCTTTATATGTCATACTTAACAAGCGATTAATGAATGGGAATCCAATTACAAGGTTGGGGATTTTGAGGTAACTTCTTGTTGGTTTAGCAAAGCTTGCTTGCAATGGAAAACATATGTGCTTGTGAAATCATGTCCGATTATTACTATTCTTCTCTTGAGAATTTTCATATTTTTCACAGATGTTATCAAGGTGACTGCGCCGCCCTCCCAAATGTTATGATGATTGTTGCTCCTGATTTAGTAACTTGCATCTCATGAACCCATTTGGAAGGGACTAAACTGAGAAAGTGTTGATGCTAGCTCCATTGCATGCCACATGATGCCTTGCAACGATATTTATCTGACCATACAAATTTGTAGTTGAGTTAGGTTCTTAACACAAATTCCTGGAAAGGAGCTTCCATCTATGTTGCGGTTCAAAAGTCAGAGACAATTCTTATCATATTTAGATCATTATTTTTAATGTTGACTTAGATCTGAAAATGCATTAGAAATTCCAACTTTCAAATGGTGGAACTGTCAAAGGAAATTTAAATGACAAATGCAAACTAACTATTTCATGTGTTTTTATATTTAGTGGCTTTGTTAGAAACAATAAGCGGATTATGAAATTCAGAGTAAGTTTATTTAGATGGCAGAACTTTGTTTCCATCGTATCATTTTGTCTAAAACCATCTGATTCCAATTTGATATTAAGTGGTCTATTTGTGTTCTATGTTGCCTCATACTTCTTTACAGGGAACTATTGGAATTATGGTCACTAGTATACAGTTATTTCTTATTTAGGCGTGGATGCCAAATTTACATACCTTTGTCATTTCTTATGATGCAATATTAGTCTACTTACTGTGTTGTATGGTCATTTGGTGACTTCTTCAAATATCCACCAAATGTAGCTTACTTTTTCAGTGTTGTATGCCCATTTTTGGTTACTAAATTCATATGTGTGATTAGAAAGGACTCCCTTTTATTTGGCTCCTTGAGGTGTCTTTTCAGTTTTTTAAGTTACCCTATTTGGTTTTATTCAGGTGTTATCACGACCATCAGGATGCTTCTTGAAACCTATTCCAAGTATGTTACCAATTGCAGATGGTGGTTCAAGCCTTCTCAGTTTCAAGAGAAAGGACCTAATTTGGGTATATAAAAAGACTTCTCTAAAAATCTGGATAGTTAGATATCCTCCCAAGAGTTAGCTAGCTTTTCAGTGTTACTGGTCATTCGTATGCTACGGAGATCTAGTTATGAATGACAAACATATTCTTTTAACAGGTCTGTCCACCAGCTGCTGATGTTGTTGAACTTTTTATATATCTTGGAGAACCTTGCCATGTCTCTCAGCTGCTTCTCACAGTCTCTCATGGTGCAGAAGATTCATCATATCCATCAACTGTAGATGTTCGAACTGGATACAATTTAGATGAGCTCAAACTCGTCCTTGAGGTTTGTATTTGCTCTTCTATGTGTTTTTGTTTTAACTCTCTGATATCCATGATTGAAACCTATTAAATATTTGTTTCTCTTAAAGCTGTAAGGAGATAAAAACTATTAAATATTTGTTTCTCTTAAAGCTGTAATGAGATAGAAACTTCACCGCAAACTGGTTTCGGTTCTTTTGAAAATATTTCCGTGGTATCTACTTGTAGCACTTGGTCTAATGATCTGCTAGATTTTGATCATAGGAAAGTTTGTCATTGAGCTTGATATTCTAAGCCATTCCTTCTCAATCTCTATGCAGTTATGATGTGCCAAGGTTTGATTTGCTGTGCAAATATGTGAATATGGGTCAGGCTGAGAGATATCATATTAGATCTTTTGGTTATTAGTTTTATGAATTCTTTACTTATTGTGCCCATTAAATAATTTATTATTATGCAATGAAACATATGAAATAATATATAAGACATATTTGGCTCTTTCTGATTTTTTATGTCTTCCCTTTTCCCCCTTAATTCACACAGATTCAAGCTCCATTCTCCTTGTTCTTAAATTACACAGCCTATTTTATTTAGTGTTTGTTTTTGCAATCCCTAAACTATTATTTTGTTACTTTTTACTACTAAATACTGAATCAATCTTTTCAAAGCCTGGCTTTTCATAAGTGGAAAATAGGCATGAGTGTTTAAAAGTGATTAGAGGTTCCCTTACTGAGGCTTCACGAGGACCTTCCACACCTGGTGTTTCACGATTTACTGTTTCCTACTTTGATAAGGGAGAAATATCCTTTCTTCTCCAATTAGGATATGTGGACAACTCTCTCCTTTCCTATTTGCATGCCCTCTTGGTTCCCTCCACTCTTCCTTTTGTCCCACATTTTACTTCATTTTTTTGTCTTTTTCCTGTTCTGCAAAGAATTGCATGCATGGATTGAATTGAACTGTGTGCAATGTTATGCACATCTTTTCTGTCATTGACTGAGAAATTTTGTTTACAATAATATGATCTTTATTGTTCTACAGGATCTTGTGCTCATTAAGTTCTTTTCCCTGTTTAACTTACTATTATCTTTTGTTGCATTATATGGATTTAACTACTCTTTACCATACTAATTGTTTTTGTGCTGTAGGGTGCTTGTATACCTCAGTGTTCAAATGGAACAAACCTTGTGATTCCCTTATCAGGCAGAGTTGATCCAGAAGATATAGCTGTCACCGGTAATAGTGCACGCTTACATGCTCAAGAAAGCTCCTATCTTCCTTTGCTATTCAATTTTGAAGAATTAGAGGGAGAGTTGAATTTTCTTACCCGTGTCGTGGCACTTACTTTTTATCCTTCTGTTCCGGGAAGAACTCCTCTAACTCTTGGTGAGGTACACATCAAACGTTGTAATTTATAAAATTTGTAATTGTCTATTTTCAAGAAGATTAGAGAACTAAGGAAAATGTGTTTTGTTTGACTCTTGGCTATGTGTCTTGAAGATGAATGCACTTTCCTACTACAAATTTATCATCTCCTTTCCCCCTTTTTCTAGACGTTTTTCTAAGTCCAGGAAATTTTTGGACGATGCCAACTGGCATTTAGGATTATGGTAAGTCCCTTTCTTGCTTTTAATTTCTTTGGCGAATAAGTTGGCACCAGTTATGAGAGAGTTGATGTCAGTTGATAGGCAATCGTAAAACTTTGTCAAATCCTTCACGATCCTTGCTCCATAGCCAACCCCATCTTGATGGGAAATGGCTTATGGTGAACTTCTAGGTTAGAGAACTCAATTTCTTTTTTGCTCTTGTTTGAGATTAACTAAAGTGATAACTTACTGTCTAATCCTCTTTCTCATTTATGTTAACATGTTTTCACTTGTCACTAATTGTAAATTTTGTTCCTAGGTTGTATTGTTACCATGTAGCTTATAACGAAGTGGTATATTGCAATATGCTCTCTCTCTCTCTCTCTCTCTCTCTGTGTGTGTGTGTGTGGGTGTGTGTGTGTGTGTGTGTGTGTGTGTTATCATCTAGGTTATAGTGATTTGGTATATTGCAATATGCTCTCTCTCTCTCTCTCTCTCTCTCTCTCTCTCTGTGTGTGTGTGTGTGTGTGTGTGTGTGTGTGTGTGTGTGTGTGTGTGTGTGTGTGTGTGTGTGTTTATTCCCTTCTTTTTTCCTTAAAAAAATTTATAACAAAGGCTGTAGCCTAGTTTTAAATCTGAGACCTTCCGAAACGAACACTTCACTTTACCACTAAGCCATGCCTCGAATTATTCACAGTGGCTCAAATCCCTCGAATTTTATCTCACCGGTCTGGGGAAGAAGCATCACCTTAGAAATGATGTATTGACAACTACTGGAGATTATATGAAGGTGAAAGCTCTAAGATATTTGGATATCGGAAGGTGCACAAATTGTTTGTTATTGAGGAATTCTATGGAACCACAAATTGCTGATATTATTGACCTAGTTTATAAATATATTGTATAATAACATCAAGCGCTACAACTTATTTGAATTATGAAAAAAAATAAAACAACCATAAAGTTATAGGAAATATAAACTTATACGAAATAGTTTATCTTGCTGTATTATTTATGAATAATGATGCATATATGTTGTATAGTATTGCAACATTTATTGCAAGATTAGAAAGAATTTTGACCAAATTTCAGACTTCATCAGCAATGTCAGTTTAATATTTAATTGTTGAATTTTATTTTTTAAGAAAAATTTTAAACTTTTATTCAAGATATTGATGCGAATCTTCGATAATAAACTTCTTCAGTGAAATTGTCAAAAGGACTGAAATTTTTGAATATGAATTCTTGGAAGAAGGTCCGATGTCGGCAACAAAAATAAGATTTAACCGCTTGCTGATGTTTCCTGACCCTCTTTGCGGTTGAAACATAATTTTTTTTTTTTAAATGTTCTTCATTACCTGCATGTTAATAATTATGTTTTATGTGTTTTGTGCATGACACTTTTGAAGATTGAAGTACTTGGGGTATCACTTCCTTGGATGGGCATATTTACTAAGAACAGAATTGGTGCCGAATTCATCAATCATTTGCAAGAAATACCTGAGAAAAGTAACCCTGTCCATGGTTCAGATATGAACAATTCTGGAAGTCATTTTCTACATGACTTGTGTCCAAGTTCTGATCATGAAACATTTTCATCTAAGGGGAATGCTCTTGAATATGCTAAAAAAAGTGCAGTCAGCCATGGAATAGACCTTCTCACTGGAGATCTATTATTTTCAGATTCCACATCTCAACCAGATGGTTCATGTGTTACAGATGATGCTGTGCGAAGCAGTGGGAACATAATTGATTTCTTTGACAATTCTGGTGGTGATAATCAGTTTCAAGATTCTAATTTGCCTGTGCAGCCATGTGTCGCCGATGAAAACACCCATAACATTGCTCAACGTTACATACATATCTTTAAATCCTTATCCACTTATAATAAGGTAAGTTGGCACTTTCCATTTCCTTCTGCAATGATATATTACAACATGCTGCACTTAGTCTATAATGTCTCACTGAAGCTTTTCGAGTTATCTCATAAGGATATTTGTGTGTGCGCTGAATATTCTGTTCTAAGATATGCTGGTTGGCACACAAGTTTGAACCATATGCTGTTAGATAGTTTGAGTTAAAATCTCTAAATATTTTTTATTGTTTAATTTCCTTTTTTTTCTTTCTATATTGTGCATACAGTTTTTTATTCAAGGAGTGTCCAGTTACACTAAGAGGGTTTTAGTCAACTCCGTTTTGAGAAACACCTCTACTGTTTAAAATGGGCCATTGGCTGGGTCAGATTTGGATCGTGGGTTCATAAAACATGGATTAGTCAATGTAATGTTGTATATGGGGTGTTTCTTGTGAAAATCATTATGGCAGCATCCTAGTAGAAAATTGGACTGGGAGACACTTCCAAATCATGTGCTTCTAGCTCCTTGATCCTCAATGCAACATGCTGAAAAAAAAAAATGATGAAAAGCAGGTGTCATGTCTTCATTGCAACCTATGGAGCATAAACACAGATACAACAAGTGGACATGTCAAAAGTTGTCTAAAGTAGGCACAAGAGCATGGATACACGCACGTGCGCTTGCGCGCGCGCGCACACACACACACACACACACACTCTCTCTCTCTCTCTCTCTCTCTCTCTCTCTCCAGTGCAAATATAAATTTGTCTTCCTTCCGTTTTCTTTGCAGGGGTATATTAGACGCTAAGAAAATTTTTAAATCACATATATTTAGAATTAATATTGAGATATATTTGTGCTAAACACATTGAAATCAATTTTATCTAATCATAATTTAGAAAAACCGAACCAATCTGATTCATATATTCCTCAAAAAATTATAATTATATCTACTCAGTTGATTTAGAAATATCTACATATTCACTTAGGGGTTCCATTCTCAAATTAATTAGCATGAAAATGTCCATATCAAATTAGAATTTCAATCTAAATAAAAAAGAAATATTATAAATTAAATTCTTTAACTTAAAAGAATTCTAATAAAGGAGGCCTATCAAATTAGAATCTCAAATTTTATTAGAATCACAATTTAATAAAAATTTCCAAAAACATGGGGTAAATTATGATGTCTTTGACGTGCATGGCACATATTCAAACCGTGTGCATGTGTTATAGTAATGGATAACAACTTCCACTGTTTCATTCCCCTTCATTCTTAGTCATTTTTTTCCCTTAAAAAAGGTCATCCTTGTATTCCGCCTCTCTTTCCTCCTCTATTTGATCCTTTCAATCTCAACCTACCTCTCTCTTTTTATTATGTTATTTGCGCATGAACTATCACCTATGTAATAAAACCTGAACAAAGTTATAGTGCTTGATATATTAATACTGATTTGAGATGATAAAGATAAGCAGTGTTTTAAAAAACATATGAGGTGACCGTTTGGGCAGAGGTGACATTTTGTCCACTCCATCCATGGGTTATGCACCCAAATTGAGCGCTAAAGAATAAAAACCCAAATGCCAAGCCTATTTCTGGATGTGGTTTTTGCAGTCTTCTGACATCGTTGGAGAAGTCTGATGGACCTTCCCAGTGTTACACTGCCGCTTTGCCCCTGCCTCACATGTCATCTTCCATGAGTGAGGGATGTGTTTAGGGTTCGATGCCCGACCCATTTGTATGAGGCGGGTAATGTCACATATGCTTTGTATAAGTTAAATCTAATTATATGATGTGGGCTTGAGTGGTACAAAGCAGGTTTGATCCGACTTGCTTTGTATAAATGGGCTAAGAATGCCCTAGCCCATTCCCCATTCTCTCGTAGATGGCGCATGCAACAACGACAAGGTGATAACAAGCGCCGAGAAGGGCCATTTGAAGCCTCTGATAGCATTAGGATACTGTTACAACCACTGTGGGGCACACATATAATTTCATAGTTTTTTACCTTTATTTTAAAAAGAAAAGGAAAAAAAAACATCTTCATAGGCGTTGGGATTGCTGGCTGATGATGCCCCGTCCCACTTATTGCTACTTAAAATATTGAAGATACAAAAATCAGTTGTCAAATTATTAATGTTCTAATGCACAAGGAATCCAATTATCTTTATCTAATTGTAAATTAGTAAATATTTCATTAACAATGTTTATCATAAATTAAAAAAAATTTATGCTTGCTAACATAAAACAACTGTTTGTTATTTCTATCTAAGTAAAAAATTTAAAGGCATAAAACAATGCTAAATTATGATGATTTTCAGAAACTCAAAATAGACGCAGTCTAGTTAAGTCAAGAGGGGTTTTGGACATCAAGATGGGTGTGAGAATCCAGAATCAAAGGATCACAATTACAATCACAAATATTTTCAAATCCTGTGGTTTACATAAAACTCACTTTTGGTTTTGGAACCACAATCACTCTTATTTCCAAAACTCATCTTGATTAGACCCCTTACCCCTCAAATAAAGATAAGAGAAGAAAGAAAAAGGGAATAATCGACACACACCCATAGAGAACTGAAGAAGTTACGAAGAGTGGCATAATATTGATTGCTTAGCAATGTTTGAAAAATTAGTGGACAGCAATACATATTGGCCATATCATATTGGGTTTGAAGCATGTCGATGTAATCCAACCGAACTTGGTCAATACCGCGGATATTGGCCGCTAACAACTACTACAGATTTATAATAGAGTTGATAGTTGGTTTGATCTATCTCTTTGTTTATTTGGTCTAATCCAAGATAGTAAAGTGTATCACATCGTTAACCTTTTATCACACTGAATCTTTTTTATTATATTGACTTTAACCCATAACTCAAGATAATTGAGAGGGGGGTATTTGAGATTAGATCTATACATAAATAAATAACTTATTTCCTTAATATACCCTTGAACTTTTTTCCAACTGAACTGTTGAATTGGATTAGATCTATCACAGATTTTAAATTTTTTGATATTATTAGAACTCTCGAAGAATGTTCAGTAATTAATCAAAAGGAACTCTAAAATTGATGTTATCAAAATTTTAACTTGTCTAATGATTCGTAGAAGTTCGATTAACAATTCGAATACTTGCATTATGGATTATATAAGTTTAGATCAATACTTAATCTAATCTTCATCAATAAATTTGATTTATAACTGTCGAGACCACAGAAACTCCCGGTACGATCACAAAAACAGAAACTGCGACTGATACTACCGGTACTTTGACTTAAAAACTTGCTGCTGATAATTCTGGGGATATATTTGTATATTAGAGGCCATGGATTGATTCTTGCAGCACCAGTTTTGTCTCTTGAACTCTTGATTATCTATATATTCTCTGTTTTGCAATTCTGTCATTTGGTCTTCATCATCTCACTAATAATTTTGATAGCTTTATTGTTCAGGTAATATGAAAAAGTTGCCACCAATTACTAGATCTGACAGCTATGTGGAAATTAGCCTTACAAAAAATTCTGATTATTTGATCTGTCTCGTATTGACAGGAAAAGATGATTTTGAATTAAACAAAGTAGGGAAGGAATTGATCATTTATTGTGCTCATTGGCTTTAGCTGCTCTACAAAATCATTAGCACATCTATTAATTGGTGGCAAAATAAAAGTATATCTAAGTTAGCTGCTTTAGAAAATCATTAGCGCATCTATTAATTGGTGGCGAAATAAAAGTATTTCTAAGTTCAACTTCTGGCTGCTTGGAGTTGTTAGAATTTGTAATTGGCCACTTTGTTACACCCATATAGAACATGTTTGATACAATGAGCATGCTATATTATAAGGCCCCATATGATAAACCTGAAACGAAAAACCTTCATACACCCTGTTTTGTTGCATTCTTAATTTGATAAATATCCTTAAAAGCATGCATTTCATCTTGGTATTGCTTAGACATGCTGAAGTGATGTGGAAACCCAGGAACTGTTATTTGAATCTAGTGTAACTGATGCATAATAATTACAAGTTTAGTAACATTTTTTGACCTTCTACTTTTGTTCTTATCAAGTGATTCCTGATCTCCACTCCTTTTCTCTTATCATACATAGCATATGATTATTAGTGGCATCTTGCAATTTACCACCGTTAAATTGGTACATGGCAAATCGGAGAAAGCATCCTCAAACTTCATGGTTTCTGGCATTATACTTTAAAATTAAACAAGAAAACTCTTCATACAGTTCTTGCGTTGCAAGAGGACTGGCAATGCTAGCAACTGGTAGCTGAGGAAATAATGATCTTTCCTTTCTGCATGCTTATCCTCCACCTTCAACATCATTGCCACCTCTCCAAACCTCCATGCCTCCAAACCTCAATCTCTTATCCCTCCTTCCCACTGTTAGCCCCTTCCTCAAAAAAGTAATAAATAAATAAATAATCAAAAATCAAAACCAAAATTACCACCTCAGATCCCAAGACTGCTTCTGTGCGTGTCAGTGCTCAGGTCTCTGCCCCTCTTTCTTCTCCACCATCCTCACCTCTTTGCACCATTTCTCTCTTTCATGAACCAGCTGAGTGCCTTAGGCGTCAATGCCATCTCTTACCTGTCATCCTTATTTTCTCTCCCTATTTCTTCACTGTTAATTGTTAATCTGTTTTATTAAATCAATTCTCGCTCATTCTTAATTACTCTCACATTTATCAAATATAATCTTGGAGATTAAAGGTTGATATCCTTGCAAATGTTTGTAGGCACATAAAATCATTGGTTATCATGTGATGTTAAGTAATTAGATGGGGAGTTAAGTGTATTCGAGCTTCTGTGGAACTCTCTTTATCCAAAGAGACTAAGCTGTATTTTTTTAATAGCCAATGACATTAACCACTTAGATACCCATCTCTTGTATCTTAGTTTTAACTTGGAAAGCTATATCTTCGGCCCTAATTTATGTCATTTGGCTCATCAATCATCATGCTGCACTAATTATTTATTTGCAGATGTCCAGATGGCTATGTTTTGAACTGAGCTCATCAGGCTATGTTTTGAACTGAGCTCATCAATTAAGATAACTTCTGGAAGTAGTCGTACATCAAATAGCAGGCAATGAGCTTGGAGCTGATTAAGTTCTGTTGTAAAGTGGATCGGGTACTAGTCACTTTTATAAGCATGTGCTAGTGTAGAGTCTTCAAATGCAGTATCCATAAAGATGCTGTGATGTTTAAACATCTGATGCTTAATGTGGAAAAAGAATCTTATTATTATTCTTGGCAAGCATATATGCTCTTCTAAATTATGTCTGTGGTATTTTATTTATTTATTTATGTTATATGTTTGACATGATTTATGTTCTTTTACTCTATAATTAACACACTGCTAATTGCAATCTCGGCCATTTCTAATGTACAATTTAGGGGAGGGAACTCGACTTTCTGCAAGCCATGAAGCTTGAAGTTGAACGCCTTCGCCTGAATCTTTCAGCTGCTGAAAGGGATAAAGCTTTATTATCAATCAGTGTTGATCCTGCAACTATAGATCCAAATCGCTTACTTGATGACATGGACATGGTAAGATTATGCAACTGTGCTGACAGCCTTGCATTATTAGGGCAGACAGCATTTGAAGATCGGATTAACGCTTCCATTGGCCTTAACATAGGGGAAGAAAATGTTATAGATTTCTGGAATATTAATGAATTTGGGAAAACTTGTTTTGGCAAGATGTGTGAAGTTCAAAGTGAGCTACAACCACAAACAAGCTCTTCCAATGTTTCTTCTGGCAACATTTTATCTTTGCTCCTGGAGTGTTCTCAATGTGGAAGAAAGGCATGCAAAGTTTGCTGCGCTGGGAAGGGAGCTAGCCTATTACTGAGCAATAGTAATAAAGAAATGAAAAGCTACAGTGGTGTTTCAAGCCAGAGTGGATCTAGTCATGGAGTAAGTGATCGGGCTTACTATAGCTATTCAAATCTTGAGGATGGAGTTATATGCAAATCATGCTGCAATGAAGTTGTCCTTCATGCATTATATGTGGACTATGTCAGGGTTTTGAGTAGCCTTCGAAGACAAGGTCGTGCAGATAGTGCAGCTCACAAGGCTGTGGTACAAGCTATAGGCCATGACCTGCAGACAATATCTGAATCTTGGCAAGACCATGAAGATGCCAAGAGGCAGTTAAGAAAGCTACTGGATGGGGAGGAGTCCCTTGCTGAATTTCCATATGCAAGCCTGTTGCATTCGGTATTGCCCCAAAACTCAGATGGGTTTAGTTTTGAATATCAGTTTTCTTGCATCTTGATAGATTGTACCTCCGCCAAAGTATTTCTGCACAACTTGTTGATTCACCACATTATTCATTATTTTTCTGACTCCAGATGGTCGAGTCAAAGCTTGATGGTTAGATTGATTTATTAATTTGTCTTTTTAGGTTGCAACAACATCCCAGTCAGAACCTTTGTTGTCACTACTTGCACCTCTGGGTATCGGAAAGCGACAATCTTACTGGAGAGCTCCCAGTAGTTCTTCCAGTGTAGAGTTTTCTATTGTTCTTGGGAGCTTATCTGATGTTTCTGGCGTTGCCTTGATTGTCAGCCCATGTGGCTATTCAAAATTTGACTGCCCTACTGTAAGTCTTTATGGCATTCTTTATATATTTTAATTATATATATATATATATATATATATATATATATATATATATATATATATATATATATATATATTATCTGTATGATAATGATTTCTTTGTTTTCAGTTCCTGTTCCCATCTTTCTTTGTGTAAAAGAAAATAGCAAGACATCTTATCGTATTTGTGGCATCCCACATAAACCCTGTTATTTCATTGTTAATTTCATCTGCTGCTTTAGTGAGATCAGCTTTAAAAGAAAATTGATGTGAAACATGTATGCGTGTTTGGACAGAAATTAGTGATGTAACTGAAATGTGTAATATTTCACCAAAATTATGATCGTGGATAGGAAAATAATTAAAACTTGTAATGTGAACAGATGTATTTAACAAAAAGTGAAGGCGCAGATTGTACTATTCTAATCTCAAATAAATTAATGCAAACACTAAGTTACAATGACACAGTTATACATGTAATATTAACGATTAATAGTTTACGGGTGTGACAGATTCTCACAACCTCATGATTATTTGTGACAACACATAAATTGATAAAACACTAGAGAACTATTATCAAAACTCACATATAAAGATCGTGTCTAGAAAATGTTTTTACTGACTCAGTGTCATGCTGATGACTATAGATGTGTAGTCATGTCATTCGCAGCTCCAACGCCGCGAAAATCACTCGAATCGGGTTCTGGACGGTTGAGAAATAATCTGAAAACAATACCTCAAACGCTAATGGGTATGTTATGCTTATCATCGGGTAGGATCTGAATTTGATTATGATAGTGGGCTGGGTCTACAGGGCAACCTGATCGGGTCTGTCGTCACTATTGGGTCAGATGTGATGCAGGAAGCTGCCTCGCACAGATCTGGATCTGATATGGTTTCGGATCTATATCCGCCTGGGTCGCTCGTGCTGAGTTTGGTGCGAGAGAAGGCAAAGATTGATTGGTCAATTGTAGGATGTCGCGCTAGGTCCTGTGGCTGATCTGTGGTGGGTTCCAACGATGCGTTCTAGCGTTGGATCAAGATGGATGAAATCAGAGTTGACGAGATCGTAACTGCTAAGATGTCGGGGCTGTCATCGAGGCTGTTGGTGAAGTCGAGGGTTGGCAGTGCAAGGGCGAGTCGCGATGACGAGTTCAGTCGGTTAGCGAGGTCGGTGTTGTTGATGGGTTTTGAGTTAGGCTGCGATATTGAAGATAACAAGAAGGAGAAGAAGATGAAGAGGTGGGTGGCCGGTGAGGGAGACGAGAGAAAGAGAGGTTGGGGCGGGACTAGGGTCGGGATTTGAGAGAAGAAAGGAGAAGGGGGTTGGGGCGTGGGCAACACGACTGGAGAGAGGAGGCCGGCGGGCAGAGGAAGAAATGGAAGAGAATGGGGAGGAAAATATAAATTAGGTTTTTACTCCTAAAAACACTTTAATCTCTCACAATATTTTCATCAAAATTTTGCATTCATTCAATTAACTGGTACATGAACTTATTTATAGGCTTTACAAAATTCAAGTCTCAAAATACATCCGATGTGGTACTAAACTTTAAAAATAAAAGAATAAACAATTACACAAGAAAACCAAAAATAAAATAAAGCAAAATACTACATAACAAATAGGATTGCTCGAACCATGTCGATGCGACGCATCTTCGTCTTTTCTGGTGCACGCGCCAAGGCTGTATGTCCGCATCAAAAATATTCAAACCAGTCAGAAGCAAAATTTGGATTAGATTCTCAAGGATTGATTGCGAATGGATTTTCATTTTGTGCTTGTAACTAAACCACACCTTGCTTAGACCTTTTTCTAAAATAATAAAGCGCAAGAAGATGCTTACTACAACTAATGGCTGAACAAATTATTTCTTGTGAATAATATATGTTTTAATATTATTGGAGTAAAATTTATTGATCGCAGCACACATGGAATACAAGAAAACACCCCAAATCTCACATAATCATACCCTTTAAGCAATAGAATTACAATTTACTGCTTGACAACCCTACCATTATGTCAAACACTTGCTTCCGACCCTTCTTTTTCATACTTCATTCTTGATGTAGATCGGAAGCAAAAGTGCTCTCTAGATTTTATTCTAACGCCGACAAAGCATAGGTGAAACACTAGGTAGAACTACTCTGGAATCCATCAGGAAAGAAAGAGAATTTCTAATAATTTATTAATTCCAAATTCCTACGAAGAGTTTCAAAGAGCCTTTATATAGACATGTCAATAAAAGAGTCCTAAATCTAGTAGAAAGTAAACAAATAATAAGTCTTAAATCTAGTAGGAAACAAACCAATAAAAGAGTCATAAACCTATGGAGAACAAACCAAAGAATAAAAGAAGGAAAGGAGAAAAGGAAACTAAAATATTAAGAGGTCCGAAGATGACTAGGATTCATTCGAGAACTCCTCTACATCATTAGTCCCCTTTCCAAAGAACTCAACCTCGACTTAGATATAATAGGTAATTAATTATTTAGGAAAGTTATTTAGTTTGTAGCGTGCTTATAGTATTTGGAGTATAGTAGAGTCCTAGTAGTATTATGAGTTATAGTTTGAGTACAATTTGATTTTGTGTGGGGTCTATACAAAGAAAGGATTCCTTGTAGTTATATGTTAATTTTATTTTGTAATTCTTTTCAGTATCAATATAGATTTAGTCCTTTGTAGTTTAACCAAACGATTTAAGAACTATTAGGATGAAGACAATATAATATAGTTGTATAAAAGGTAGATGGACCTACAATTGCACTTGACAATTTTGCCCCTAATGTTTTTTTACATTTTGTTTGTTATTTTTTTGTCATCTAGCTGCCGGTGAGGGGGGCAAAGTGGGCATAATGGGTCTTTTTTTTCCAGCATTTACTGTTTGCAAGTTGGGATCTTTGTTGGTGAGGGGAGGGCAAAGTAGGCATATGGGTATATGAGGAGGGCAAAAGTGGGCATATGTAATTTGTGAGGCCCCCCATTTAATCCCTACAGGCCCGATCTCTCTCGTTTTCTCCCCTCTCTCGCTCCAGCCCCAACCCTAACCCACCGCCTACCTCCAACTGTTCCTCCAACACCTCGCCGACGACGACTCCCTCTCCCCCTCTGACCTCACTCGCCTCGCCCCCACCCCCACCGCAGGCTCTTCCTAGTCCACAAGTCCTCCATCGACTCCATCCCCACCCGTTGCCTTTTCTCGCGTAATGATTGACCTCCGGTCCCTCTCCTCCGCCCCTCTCCTCCGATCTTCGACGACGCCAGTCTCTCTCCCCCCTCACACGATCTCCTCCTTCCCGCTGGCCGTGACACCTCGACCACCACCTCCATCCTCTCCTTGCTGCCCCCAGGCCTCCCTTCTCGCCCTTCGGTTGATCTCCTCGACCTCTGCCTCCGCCTCTCTGAGGACGAGGCCAACCCGAAGTTCAGATCTATTCTCTCTCTGCTCTTTTTACATATCTTTTTTCTTAAAATAAAAAACCATAACAATCTGATCTCTTGAGTTTGCTATGAGAAATCTGTGACCCCTATGCAATCTCTAAGCTGCTGGCCAACCTGTCGATCCCGGAGATCATCGGTCAAGTCATCGATCTCAAGCCCATTGGCACCGGCAACAGATTCCGGGTTGGTTTTGGACATTTTGAAATTTTGTAGAGCTATTCCGGGTGGTTTTGGACATTTTGAAATTTTGTAGAGCTTTTGAATCGCATAAATCTTTCCTTTAAGTATTGTTTGATTTCTTTATGCAATGAACTTGATGACTGTGAAATCAGTTATTCATTCAAATAAATTGTTCATCCTAAAACTAAATGGCAATTTTAATTCTCTGGATTCTATAAGCTCTGAAAGCCCCCGCATTACACGGGGGGCTCCTTGCTAGTATATATGAAATGTAGACCTACTGAAACAATGAGATGGAATAAAGGTTCAGTTAAGGATGATCAATTTGTATTTAGGTTCAGTTATTCGACATAATGATGATATTATTAGGATGTTCATTGAATCATCAAAACGAAATGGTTAAATTAGGTTACTGCTTCTAGAGTACTATGTACCTTCTATTCTTTTGTTTTGATAGATCCAGCAACATATTGTTTTGTATGGGCGGACAAAAACTTTTTCCTCAGAATCCATCTAGTGGAAATAGGGAATGGAGTAACTAGATTACATAGTGCTATTGGCTGCAGAAACCTATCAGTAGCACGCCCATTCCAGGATGAATTCTGTCTTATTCTGACTACCTTAGAGCCTTTGATAACAGTTGAGATAGCAATGGAGCAACAGGTTCTCACCCCTTAATCACCAGTATCCCAAGAAAATGCTTGTTTGTGAAGTTGATTTTGGCCACTCTACTGTTCCTGTGTCGCTCCTCCTTTACTCATGGATGAATTTGATCTAGAGAGAATTGGCAAAATACTTTGTTTAGGCTAACAAATCATTTTTTCTAATTTTGTTTCACTGAGAGGTTTTCGGTAGGGGGTGCAAGTGCAACTTCCAGTATTTCTATACTCTTTTCTTTTTCTTTGTTTCTTTTTTTGCTGGAACTTAGTTTATTCTAATATTTGAAATCTCCGTATGAGTATCAACATCAACCATAGATTTTTGGTATCAAACTCAGCAATCTCAGCAATAATCAGCCGTTCTATCTTTGTATCGACGTGGTTATATCAACCATATTGGTATCGGCTGTATTTATTCGTATCGGGTGATATTTCAAACCACAATTTGTTCCATCCTAGTTAAAGTATATATTTTCATAAAGCTGCAGTCAATGCAGTGAAATGCCTGACTGTGAAAGACACGTATAATGGATATTTATCTTATCCTTTTGAAGTTCATGCAGGGAAAATTTTCTTGCTGAAAAGTAAACTTATTTGGTTCTTTGATGTTTATGAAACCACTTAGAATGAGGTCCTACAACAATTCAATCAAATTAATACAATAAGTTTCTAAAATGCAATTAAACTGCATTTGAAATCTCAAAGTTTGGACAGGTAGTTACAACATTGATGGGTGATGGGGACATCCAGTTGCGTCCCTGGAACGTATATCAGTGTAGGAGGAGACGCATCGCATCCATGTAGTTTGAGTAATTGATTAGGATCAAGTCTTAATGTTGTCTTTTATTTTTATTTGAATTGATTTTTCTCTCTTTTGTTTAGTAGTTTTTAGTCCCATATTGGTTGTGAAAACTTTCTTTAATTTTGTAAAGCCTATTTAAAAGTCCATTCTCTAGTTAATAAAGGCAATGAACGCAGAATTTTTTTGCAAAAAAAAATTGTGAGTGACTTTTTTCTCAAAAGTCCTTTTAGATGTGTGAAGTCCAAAGAACCCTAGTTTAGGAGGGTGAACCCATAACTAGCTCTATCCCACCACCATCCACTACCTCTCATCATCTCCTCCCCTCCCTCGAAACCCTAAACTCGTCGCTTCCCTTTCCTTTTCGAGCTCCTCCTCTCCCAATCCCGCGCCGACCCTTACAGCGCTCATTGCCCCGGTGCCTTAGCCTGTCCACGCCCAGCGTGCTCGGGTGTGCCGACTGTTCCCGCGCCCGCGTCGACCCGTGCCCACCATGCCCACTATGCTTGCGCCCTTGCGTGCCCGCCGCCTCCACTACAAGTCCCACTCCTTTTAATCCATTGATCCCATTCCACAAAACCCCATTTCTATATTATTTGAGTGATTAATGGAGTAATGACAGATCCAGATGTAGATCACGGTATTGTTGAAGACAACCGAGGGTTTTTGAGTATGAATCACCGTTTTTGGGCTTCCAGTTTAATCCAGAGGAGACCGTTGAGGAGCACATGAATTAGATCGCATCCATTGTTTTGAGTACATGGTGCTTCGTTTAGGGATACACGATTTGCATGATCCAGAGACGCATGTGCACCCCAATTTGTAGGCCCTTCAGCTTCTTGCACCACCACCACAGAATAAGGAGGTCAAACATGATCTTCGATAGGTGACTTTTTTTGATCATGATTATTTATTTGTAGAGTCTTGATAATTAATCTCTAGCATTTTATCTGCCTTACTGCTATCCATATATTGGTGAGATTGTGTGCATCTGCGACTGTGATTCTTGATATTAATTGTACAAGCTTTGCTTGTATAACGTAAGTATTATATTCACTTTATTCATGATTGAAATTGTGTAGCCTACACATGCTTCTTGTTAATTTTATCAACTAGCATTATTAGTGTTAATCTGCCCTACATGAAGATTGTAATTTATTGGTGAAGCGTAGTTTGGTAGTTTTATCACTAATTTTCTTTCACTCAGGCGCATTTCACATCAATGAGTTTCTACATACATTGGAAGAAACTGGGCATATGTTAAATGTAGACTCTGAGATTTGTCTCGGAAGAAGTAACTTGAAGCTCATAATTTGTCTATATGGGTGTATCCTTTTGGCTACGCCGGTTAGCTTCCAGTCAAAATTTCAACTATTTGTTTCTCTCAGTTGTTTTCTCAAAGGAAAAAGCAATTCAGTAATTCCTAATGCAAAGAGAAGCTGATCCCAGAACAGATAAAAAGGGATTTCTAATTATATTGTGATTTCCATGTTTCCATGATCCATCTCTTTGAAATGCCACAAGGGGGGCAATTGCCTAATGTACAAGTCAAAACCTCCATCTACCAATCATACATCCTAAGTTGTAGACTTTAGCATAGGTTCATAAAAGCTTTATGCACTCACTTTTGGGTGTCTATGAGACATGTTCAGAGGATGAATATAGCTGAAATGAGAAAGGTGAGATGACGAGTAGCAATGGTCTAAAGATCATGCTAAGAAATTAATTCTGCAAGGCCTGTATCTCTTGTCCATCATCTCACAGTAGCTAATTTACCTTACAGAAGTTATTCCTACAATTTTGTCTACAAGATAACCTCAAACCTGAACTTAAAGAACAAGACTTATTCTCCTATTACACAATCTACATAATTTAGGTCAGCTATGAGAAAATCACTTGGCAAAGGCTCTGGCTAAAGTGGTATGCAACTATAAGCAACTTCTATATTTTTCATCTAGCCCTTGTCTTTCTGACATCATCTTTCTCAGCACAGTGATATACTAGTTTTTTTTATTTCTTGTAGGTGCTATGTAAAAGAATTTCCTCCTATCATGTATTAACTTTATTTTGCTGAAAAAGATAGTAGCTGACTAGGGCCTTCCGGTTGTGTAACCTTGATTAAAAGGTTTTATGAACACCTAGCTACCATCTTCATCACATCTCTGTTAGTTCTATCCTTCCTGTCCTGATTTATCATTCACTTGCGAGGGGCTTGCCTCTTGCCGGTACTGTTTTCAGAAATAGTCTCTTTTTCCCTTTTTATTTATGAAAAAGAGTACTCCTCTGGTTCCATTTCCTCTAGGGATTATGCTTTCATTTCATTCTCCTATTATATGATTTTTAACTTATGTTTGGTTATCTTTATGTAAAGCCTTACATTTCCTAGAAGTGTGGTTTACTATACAAGTCTTAATTTTCATTAATAGTGATTACTTTCTTTCCGCAGTGCACCAGCAAGTTCAACCCTAACATGTAGGAAGGGATAAAGAACTGTTTTCAGCACCACAATCCTCTGTAGCCTTTCTTCTGTATTATCTGTCGGAACTTTTCCTTGCAGGAATTTGTGTCTCACATGACGTGTGTCCAACCATCTGTGCTCTGTATAAAGATGTCAACTTGTCTACCTTCTCATATATGTAATGGGTGTGTAAGCTAATGTTGATCGTCACCCCTCTCTCTGTCGCATTTTGTTGTTGCTGATTCTCTCTCTCTCTCTCTCTCTCTCTCTCTCTCTCTCTCTCTCTCTCATTTTGTTGTTGCTCATCTTTCCATAACTATTTACTACTGGAAGAAACAGTCCAATGTCGGTTGTTTGGATCATGTTTCCTTTCTTACTGTTTTACAAAGTGGTCCATTCTTCTAGATCTTGCTGCAGAGGTCTTATCGAACTTTTTGCATGTGAGTCTGTCATATGAATACCGCCAATTTACTGATGTTAATATGTCGATCAGTATCTTGTATCCAAACCAATTCCCCTACAAACGGCTCCAAAATTAATGTTTTAGTTTATAGTGCTTGTTTGTATTATTAGATCTTTATCTCTATAATAAAGCAAGTTATTAAAACTACACTTATTTTCTATCTTATGAGGTGTTAACTTGTTTCATTTAGTGCATCAATCATATGACTCGTATCATGTTTAAACTGTTTTGAGCTTTTCATGTTACTCAGATATTGCTCTTTCCTGCTTTTGTTTCACTAGGGAGACTATGCAACAACTAAAATGCTTCTCATTGCGCTATTTTTTTATAGGTACAAATTTGGGCAAGCAATAAAATACATAGGGAGGAGAGGTCATGCATGGGCAAATGGGATGTTCAATCACTGGTATCATCGTCCCCGCAACTTTATGGGCCGGAAATGTCTTATAGTGATAATAACGTCCCTAGGCATGTAAAATTTCTCTTCCGCAACCCAATTCGTTGTCGGATCATATGGATAACATTAACTCTGCCACAGCCTGGTTCAGCTTCATTTAATTTGGCAGAAGAATATAACCTTCTATCATTAGATGAATGTTCCTTACCAAAATCTAACCACTCTTCTTTTGGTGGAACTGTTAAAAGTGAGGCATTTATCCATGCAAAAAGAATCTTGGTATTTGGGAGCTCAGTGAAGAAAGAGATGGGCCCGGATGCACTATTACAAAATGGTGAACTGATGAAAATGAGAAGTTTATTAGAGAGATCACCACAGCTGGGTCGCTTCAGAGTCAGTATTGCTGAATTTCAATTGCAAAATGTGTTTATATTTCACCATTCTTACGGGTAGACTGATTATTGATTGATTCTTTATATATTTTTTCAGGTTCCTGTTGAAGCTGAAAGGTTGACTGGTAACGACCTTGTTTTGGAGCAATACCTATCACCTCTGACTCCTGGTTTAGCAGGATTTCGGCTAGATGCTTTTAGTATTATAAAACCACGAATCACGCATTCACCCTCTCCTATGGATGTGGATATATGGCAGTCTTCATTAACATGTCTGGAAGACAGGCACATATCACCAGCAGTTTTGTATCTCCAAGTATCTGCTGTTCAGGTATCTAAGAATGAAACTACCATAGTGTTATCCTTTATCCACAAGTTAGAATCTAGTTTTCCACAGCCGTGCACTTTAAAACAGATTTTAAAATAGGTCCTTGAATAGATCACTTTGCAATTTACATTAGTTGATCTTTTCTGCATACAAATTGTTTCATCAACCAAGCATTTACCAGGAGAAATTGTTTGTCTAACTTGCACTAGTCCATGCCCTTTTACTAATTTTTTTTTTTTGTGCACGAGTATCTTGGGATACCTTCAGGTCTTACAGTCCTCCCAGTTTATCATTTTCGTTGAGAATTTTTTTCCTTAAGTTCAGTGTGCCTGATATTTTGACTGTACCTGTCGTTTTTCTACGGGTAGAATATTTGCTTCTGAGTTCTACAGTGGGATTCTCATTAAACTACGCGTGAATGTATAACTTGAGATTATGGGCCTCCACTGTTCATTTTTTTCTCATCCTAGCAAGCTTTTACTCACAGACAACAAGCTGTATTTCGTGAAAATCTATTTCATAGATATCCAACTAAGTTGTGCTGGCTGTTGGGTAACCAACATAATGTATATGCGCTTTTGGAAATGGCACTGAGAGAATGACTACTGAGCACAACACTGACTGAGTTCCATGTACCTGCGGATAGCTTACTGGAAATCCAGCTTACTGGAAATCCTTTTAGATTTGGAGTCTCTACTTGTTTTCTACTGTTAAATATATGATGAAAACTCTACATCGCTATTTGACTGCAAGATCAGTTTAAAATAAATGGATTCACTCAAACTACTTTTGGAGTACCTTTATGATATATACATGTTCAGGCAAGCTTAACATGAATTCTCGTGATTCTTTTACAGGAAAATAGGAACCATGTCATTGTTGGGGAGTACCGTTTGCCTGAAGTGAGAGCAGGAACGGCTCTTTATTTTGATTTCCCACGGCCAATACAGGCCAGGCGGCTCGTTTTCAGATTGCTAGGAGATGTTACTGCCTTTGCAGACGATATATCGGAACTGGAGGACTCAAATTCTAAAGCTAACCCCTTGGCTTCAGGGCTGTCTCTGTCAAACAGAATCAAGTTATACTACTATGCAGATCCATACGAGCTTGGGAAACTGGCAAGTCTATCTGCAGTTTAAACACGATTACAGATGTGAAGGATGTAAGATATATATTCTTTTTTCCAATGTTTTTCTGTTGTAATTTATATTTTATTCAATCACTATTCTTATGTAGAATAATAGTCGTAATTAAGCAGAAAAAAACATTCTGATGTAGAACCAGAGAGAGGAAGAAAAGAGAGAAGAGAAGAAGAGAGAATTTTAGAGAGAGAATAAGAACTTAGATAGAGAAAAAAGAGTTATTAGAGAGAGAGAGTTTGATAATCTGTATTTTTATAAAAACAAGTATCCTTCACAATGAAAACAAAGAGACTTATTTATAAATAGACATTTAACACATATTAAGAAACTAGACAAAATCTAATAATTAAGAAACTCTAATTACTCAAAATTAAATAACACTTTATAAAATAATAATAAATAATAACATTTAATTTCTAATTATGATTTCTATCATTTCTCCCCGGTTGAAAACAACTCGTCTCCGGTCAGGTGAAACATAAGTAACCCTTTAAGATGTCAGGATCAAGCAAAGAAATTCTCTTCAATGATCCAAACGTCATCAATAGAGGGACAATCCTTCCAAATTTTTTCAGTCCAAATTTTTTCATAATTAATTTTTATTATAATATTATTTTATGGTCAACTTTGTGGTCAATCTTTCTACTTCCACTTCTACATTACTAACCAAGTACCGAAAAACACAATATACATTTTCACTTTCAATTTCTAACTACCAACTAAACACCGGAAAAGATACACACAAATTCTCATTTTCCAAAAGGAAAAAAAAACCTATTTCACACTTCATCAATTTCGCCCACTTTTTTGAATCCAAACAGCCCCTAAAGTAAGCAACATGGTGATCATTGTGACTGAGAGCACTTACAATTCTTACACTAGAAGCATCACAAGCTACTTCAAAAACTTTAGAAAGACTAGGGTGTCGTAACACAGAAGCTTTAATCATTTTTTGTTTAATGTCTAAGTAAATTTTATGTGCAGCAGTGGTCCACTTAAAAGTTTTTAATTTTAAGCACTCAGTGATCGGGGCGGTAGTGGTAATGAATCCCTTAATGATTCTCTTATAGAAGGATGCTAAACCATAAAAACTACGGGTTTCAGTCAATGTATTAGGCTTTGGCCACTCTCTTATGACTTTAACCTTATCAGGATCAACAAAAATTTCTAGGACAGACACAATGAAACCCAAGAATAATACTTGATTTTGCATGAAAAAGTATTTCTTATGATTTGCATACAACTTGTCAGTACGAAAAATCATGAAAATCTTACAGAGGTGATCTAAATGTTCATTCTTAGTCTTGCTGTAAATTAGTATGTCATCAAAGTATACAACAATAAACTTATATGTAAAAAATCGTAAGACGTTCATCATTACTCTCATGAAGGTGCTAGGGGTCTTAAACATTCCAAAAGGCATTACTAACCACTCATAAAACTATTTTGTGTCTTAAAAGACCATTTTCCATTCATCTCCAGCTCGAATTCTAATCCGCTGATACCCACTACGCAGATCAATCTTAGACAACCATTTGATACTAGATAGCTCATCCAGCATACACCTTAAGTCTACGAATAGGAAACATATACTTGACTGTGATTTTGTTAATGACTTGACTATCTAATACATTCTCCAAGATCCATTTTTTTAAGGGTTAACAGAATAGGAACAACGCAAAAATATGACTACAGTGAATAAAATCTTTCTTCAAAATACCTTCAAATTTTCTATTCCACTCAACTCTTTCTACAAGATTCATCCTATGATGTGGAAGGTTAGGCAACTGTGATCCTAAAATTATGTCAATAGCATAATGGATGTCTCTAAGAGGTGGCATCACATCAGGTAACTCATCAGGCATAATATCCCTAAACTCATCTAACAGACTGGAGATATCAGGGGAATGAGTGGACGAAAGTCCAAAAGACATGGTGAAACTATCTGCAGCTACTAAGACAAAGACAAACCTGGACTTGATACTTTCTTTCTCAAAAAAATTGTGTCAAGATTTGCAGTCGTTGGGTTAGAATATTACTAGCAGGCGACTTAGATATAAGGCGGGTGCCAGTGCTGGCTTTGCAGGTCTCAAAAGAATGTTCTTATAATGTGTGAATTTATATGTATTATTATGACCACAGTGTTTCACAATATTATCACACAACCAATGACGACCTAGCAAAAGATGAGCGACATTCATAGGTAATACCTCACAGTAGATGTCCTTGAAATAGAATCCTACTTAAGAATCACTAGATACCATTCATAAACATGTAAGAAATTCTTACCTACCTAAGCTACCTTAAATGGACGAAGATGTGGCTCGTCTGAAAGGTGAATCCATCAACAACGGTCTTAGAAATCGAGTTTGGGCCTGTTTGGTTGTCGTAATTGGCCGTAAGTCGTAATTCGTAAGTGATAAACTCTTTTACAATTGTAAATGAGTTACATGCAAATAAGTTTTACGGTGTTTGGTTGGTAATGTAAAATTGTAAATGAGAAAGTGTTGTGCTTTACGGTGTTTGATTATCGTAATGTATAAGTTGAAAGTAAAAAAGTTCACCATAAAATTAACTGTAGATTTTAAAGTATTAAAAATGCCAATAAATACTAAAAATAGTAAATATTAATAATATATAATTATTCAATAAATTCAATAATTAAAAATTAAATTAAAAATATTAAAAATATATAATATAATAATTAATTAAATAAAAAATTATTAAATATTAGAAATAAAAATATATATATATTATGTATTAAATAATTATATATAGTTAACTATTAAAAAATAATTAAAAATGCCAATAAAAATAATAAAAAATGCGTATAAATATTAAAAAATAGTAAATATAAAAATATAATATATTAAAATTAAATAATTAAAAATAAATTAAATATATTAAATATATAACAACTAATAATAAATAATATAAAATAAATTAAAAATATAACATATAACATATTAAATAATTAAAAATATTAAATATCATTAAATATTAAAATATTAAAAATATTAAATATTAAATTAGTAATAAATATTTTAATCTAATAATTATATTTAATCTAATAATTAAAAAATTTTCTCATAATTAAAAAGATTACTCTAATAATAAAATTGTTAATCTAATTACAAATAACTGTCCGCAATACAGATTTGCATGACCACAAAATTAACTGTTTGTGCTGCAAGTGCGCTGTAAGTGGGATGCGCATGACCACAAAATTAACTGCTTATATTGCAAATAGATCATAAGTGAGATACAAGTGCATTTTACGACTTACGACGAAACAAACACCGTAAGTCATAAAAGGCTGTAAGTTACTTGCGACTTATGACCTTTTACGACGAAATAAACAAGCCTTTTATGGAACTACCTCCATCAATGACTAGCTTACATGATTTTCCGTTTATAAGAATGAAAGTGTGAAAAATATTAGTGCGTTTTTATGAATTACTGTCATTTGGGGTGGACAAAATGTATCTCATCACTGAAAGATAATCCTCATCAAGGGGTGGACATCCTTATACATCATAGAAGAGTCCTCATCATAATCGGGCTCTAAAGGATCCATCACTAAAAGTTCATTAGTATCTTCAAGTAAGCTATCATCCTCACAATAAAAAACTAAAGTACATTGTGGACAATGAGAAGTTATATGATCTTAGGCATGACAATGGTCACACTCGATTTGGGATGTAAAAGGGCGAGCACTAAACGAAGCAGGTGATGTAGTCTTGCCATGCTAGTGGAAGAAGCACTATGAGTAGACCCTGATGGTGATGCAGTATTGACAGGTTGGGTACTAGGGTGAGACCTAGAAAAGAGGCTAGGGTGACTTGGATGATTATCAGGATTGAATGAAACACGTATAGGCACGACACAAAGATACTTCTCATATTTTAAGGCTTTTTGATGATCGACATCTAAGGAATAGTATGGGGGATTTTAACTTCGCGCTTGATATCTGCTCTTAAGCTATTAATAAACCTAGAACAAGAAGTTTTTGCTCTTCATCAACCTCACATCATAACATCATCGCCTCAAATTGGGACATGTACTCAGTGATAATGGAGGTGCTTTGCCTAAGATTAAAGAATTGATCTAACAAATCATTCATTATGGTAGATTGGAACATATTTTTCTTTTAGTGTATCTCTTATTTGATCCTATAATAAAATTGATGGACGACGCCTAAGGTTAGCATCACGACAGTTGTTTTCCAAAAATATTTTGCATTGCCCACTAACTTAATCCTACCCATACTAATGCGCTGAGCATTAGACATGTACCACTTAAAATACTTATCCATCTTATCTAACCAATCTAGAAAGGCGGTTGACTCTAACTTAACATCAAACTTGGGAGCATCTAGCTAACTTTCCTAACTGGATCATCTGTGTGATTGTTTCTGGGCACGTCACAGTGAGGCTGAAAACTAGATTGTCTAACTTGAGGTACTATGAGCTGTGTGTACTGTGTTGGACAAGGTGGAGAAACAGTATAGACAATGACTACTGAGTGAGAAATGCTCGATGCGGCTTTATGTACTAGACCAAGTGCAGTGGGTAACAATCCATAAGTGGCGGCTTGTACGACATTAGAAAATGTGGGCTGGCCATTATTTTGTGAGATAATAGGTGTAGAATTGAATTTATCTTTTTTTGAGTTGCGATACTTTTGTGCAAAGCCTTGTATGAGATTGCCCAATTTTGTGGCAAGATATTCAAGAGCGACAATAATTTGGTCAAGTTTAGTATTTATTTTCTTTTGATGTTTCTCAAATTTGGTTGACGATCTTCTAAGACAGAAAAAAGTTCAAGTTTTTTTAATTGTCATGGTGAAAAAGGAAAGACAAAATAATGCTGAAATAGACTCAAATTATTTTAAATAATGAGAAATTAAACTAAACTAGGATGCATATAATAAGAGTAAAAGTTAAATGCATAAGATTATGTAAAGGTGCAATAAAAAATATGGCATGAAAAGAAAAGAAATTTATGTGGCTAAAATTTTTCTTTTGGTTTTTTATGGATGTTTTTTTCTCTATGGATGAAATATGTAAGAAAACAAACACAAAAATAAACTAAGATTCTTTTCTAATTTAATTAATAGCCAAACAAATAATTCTTAAAGCATAGTAATCAAGTTAGGAAAATTTAAATTAGAAAAATTTATTACCGAACTTTAAACAACAGTGAGTCTCAGGAGACGGCTCGACAACAACGGTTGGTCGAGGAAGAACTGAACAGCGACAAAAAAAGTCGGCATCGATAGAAAATAGGGGCTCGACAACGACGGTTAGCCGAGAAAGGACTGAACAATGACAAAAAGAGTCGGCATCGACGAAAAATAGGTAATAACGGGTCTGGGTTTCTTTTCGAACGACGTGTAATGGTGAAGTTCTTCGTTAGTCGGTGTCAAAGGTAGCAGGTCTCTGGTGGTGACTCACGACAGTGGTGGATGAAAGTGGAGGGCAACGACCGTAAATTGAGTGACTTTTTAATTTTTAATTTTTTGGGATTTAGGCGTGGTTTTTGATTGAAGGCAGAGAAAATGAATGAGGCTTGGATACCAATTGATGTAGAACTAGAGAGAGGAGAAAAGAGAGGAAGAGAGAGAGTTTAGAGAGAGATAGAAAAAAATTAGAGAGAAAAGAGAGTAATTAGAGAGGGAAAGTCTGATTATTTATATTTTCATAAAAACAAGTCTTCTTCACAATGAAAACAAAAGAAGCCTATTTATAGATGGGCATTTAACAGAAACTAGGAAACTAAATGAAATTTGATAATCAAGAAACTCTAAATTATCTAAAATTAAATAACACATAATAAAATAATAACATTTAAATAACATAACAATTAATTCCTAATTTTGATTTCCATCATATTCATGCACGACAAACAGTTTGTTACATATATTATTTATGCCTGGTTAAAAGGGAGACAGATAGAAAATTGCAATGTAACATGATAGGCATAAAGTTTTTGAAATCTCTTCACGATAAGATGGGGACTGGGAAAGGATTGCAATGTGTCATGACATGCATGAAGCATTTGAAAACCCTAAGTTTCATTTTTTTTTTTTCCTTTTCAGGTGGCATTGGGATTTGGTTAAAAACCCCTAAGAATTTGATACCATCCTTAGGGACTATATCTGCAATAATATAAAGTCATGAGTGATTCTCTCTTTATGTAGACTCATACAAGATTAAACTATACATAAATTATGATTAGTAATATTTTTAGAGATAAACTTGTGTCATTCCCGAAGGATTCGAGGCCGAATCCTTCCCACTCAAATACAATACTATGATATCAAAATGCAAGATCCACTCTATTGAAGTTGATTTACATTATTTCAAGTAACTAAAAATAAAAAATCATATATTTTGAATACTTTTTGCCTATCCATCAAGTAGGCGCAAAATGGACGGGCGAAAATAGCATATTGCTTACATATACGTCTTTAGACATACAAATTCTCGATCTGACTATTTCATCATGATCTAAATACTTAAAAATCTTCACACACTAATTTTTGTTAGATTTTAAATATTCTACATCGTTAAACTAACCAACTCACTATTTCAGCCGTCCATTTTGCACCTACTCGATGGATGAGAAAAAGTATTAAAAAACATGATTTTTGATTTTTAGTTACTTGAAATAATATATATCAATTTCAACGAAGTGAATCTGGCATTCAGATGTTGTAAGGTTGTATTTGAGTGAGAAGGATTCAGCGTCGAATCCTTATGGAATGACACAAGTCTATCTCTGCAAAGATTTGAGAAAAAATACTATTAGGACTCTAATATCAATACTAATCATAGCTAGAATTTTTGGAAGAGTAAGTATCACTATAGCACAGCGGTAGAATCTCTTTGCAGTGGGCAAATGTTTGGAGTTTAAATCCCACTTACACTAAGCTACAACCTATATTTAAAAAAAAAGGTATTCTTGAAGGAGGAATCAAGGAAAAACCTTATAAGCAAGAATGCGTATATGAGACTATCGAGTGTACATGCATCATTGTGTTCCAAAGTACTCGCAAAAAATGTTCATATGAGAGTTTGAATCTATTTCGGCCATTTAGAGGAGCTAAAGTGATGAGGTGCCTCATCACCTGCAAGCAAAATCTAGGTCACAAAATATCAAATTTATGCACACCCTTGATGTTTTTCTTTGTTTTAGGAGCAGGATGGAGGTCACCCTCTATCCTTTACACATGCACCTATCAGTAATTACCCAAATTAAATCTCATGCTCTCCCTTTATGTTAGTAGACATTAATCTTGGGCTAGACTTAGATCTAGATCAATTTGTGTTCAATGGACTAGGATCTAGACCAAACCTAACCGGAAAGGCATTCATATTCGTATGGAGTACATCCTTCTAGGAAATATGGAGATTGTAATGCAAGTGAAATCTGGAATATGACGAGCGTGTAACGCGAACAAGTTGTTCGTTCTCGACTAGACATGCCAGTGGATGAGGAAAATATGCTCTTGTTAAAAAGAAAAAAAAGGTTTAATTTCAGAAAACTTGCTTGAAGCAATAACTGAACTCAAAAAACCTCCTTGTTTTATAATTCATCATTAAGTCTCTCTAACATTTAAAAGTTTCTATCACATCCATACTTCCCTCAGTTGCTTGATCATGCCACATCATGTGATACTGAATAAATATTCTTCACAGCAAAATACTCTTTTTCTCTTGTATGCAATCGAGAAAGAAGAGAAGATAATGAACTGAACCAATTCTGGAAAGCAATTAAAAGCTATTTGTCTTAGTTTTTCAATTTTTGCTTTCATGGTCTCGGATTAGAAAAGCTAATAGTTGGTTAGTTTGAAAACTCCAATGGGTTATAGAATTATTATGTGTCTTCTAAATTTCTTATGCTGGTGCTTGTAATATAACCGTTTCAATCAAATTAACAAGTAACAATCCTTTTTCCTAATTAGCTGGAAAGAAGTTTGGAATTCTTTTCTAAGAAACTTAAATTAATATGGAAATTTAAATTTGTTTCTGCAAAAAGTCATAATTTTGATCCAGGTTTCTTATTAGAAGTTCTGGAGGACACATAATCATCAATGAGCAACTATATTGTACAAATTCCAACACAAATGCAAGGATCTAATTACAATTTTTAGATTATAGATAGAAAAGGGGAAAAAAAAAAGGAAAAGAAGTACAAAGAAGAAGAAAATGTAGAGCGTGAGTGAGAATTAGATCACAGGTTCATTTCATGACAAATAAATTTTTGATTGACTTCAACCTTCAACCTACTAATGGAACATCATTGTAGTTTAACGATGAACTATACGTTAGGACAAAGGCCCATTAATTTTGATAAATATTAGACTTATAGTTATGAAACCCAATTTGAACCTAAGGGGGAAACCCGGATTTGAATCCTCTCCATTGCTAATTTGGCAGTGGATGGTCTACTTCTTAAATGACAACCATAAATCTAAGGGGCTGGGATTCATTAAAAATAATAACCACCCAACCTCTTGTGATATGCGCTCATCCTCACTTTTCACTCACTTTTCACTCAAAATAAATTGTAGACGTTCATAAAATAGCGGATAGTGTTCTTTTAAGAAGTGAACCGTCTACCACCAATAGGGACCGGAGAGGATCCGAATCCGGGAAACCCCTAATGGTGTCCTGACTTCTGGGTCCAATCTTATATATCCATCTCTTTTCTTTTCTAATATGAGACTAAAGCCCCTTTTATCTTTGTACCTCTTTTGTCCTTCTTAGTAATCGTGAGCCGGAATCGAGCCACAATCTTAACATTATAGAATAAAGATTGATTCAACAACGTAACAATTAGCTCGAGGAACTTTTATGAAATTAAGCCTAAAAAAGAATTTAAGAGCTGATGAATGTCCCATGTATAAAGTATCGAGGCCAACAAACGTCCTGAAATGAATTTAGCTATGAATGCCTTTTGCTCCTCTCGAATCAACCTTTTGCAATAACCATAAGTAATGCTTCAATTGTAGACTTGTTTACACATATTTTTCAGAAAACTATTTCCTCCATATATAAATGTGCTATATAAGGATTGAGGTTTTCAGAGCTTGAGCTCATGTTCTCTCCCTCAAATAAAAACATTGATATGTAAATATGGGTTGAAATAACTCAAATCCAGATAAATATCCGTCTTATCTGTCGATGGTCCATAAAATGTACATATATATACCTTTCAACCAACGGCTATCTGAATCCACATTAAATCCATTCTTCAATTTACATTTTAACACCCATGAGTTTCTTTTTTTTGCTCATGCTTTCTTTCTTTCATTCATTTTTTTCAAATTTATTTCCGTTGAGAGTGGGTGTGTATGATTGTATATGGGTTTGCAGATATGTGCATCTCTTTGTGTGTGTTTGTGCATTTGCATCACTGCCTGTGTGCATACGCGCATTTGTGCACGCGCGCGCTCTATGCGTGTTTGAAGCCTCAAACATGAACTTGAATCTAGACATCGTTCACATCACAAGTGTCCTTGATATGTTATGAACCGAAAAAAGGAAAAGGAAAATAAAATTCAAAACTATAGACAAATCTGGAACTGAAATATTGAACTCCTGAACATATAGGTAGGGTCTGTACTGTGACTGGAGGAATACATGCTGCATTTGAGAGCATACAAATTTGATCTTTTGAAAGCAATACCACAAGAAACACATCCAAGGATGTGTGAGAAGCTTACCAGTAAAAGATGTGCTAATATTATCTAATTGAAACACGGTTAACAAATGCACAGCTCAGGAAGCAATATATCGATAATCACATGTTTATGTAAATCTAAGCAGAACCATGCCAACTGGTTTTGAAAGCAATACCACTCTGATGACCCAGGAAGGCCAAGTTCTCTTCACTGGAGGGGGTGCCAGGATACTGCACCAAACAAAAATTGATTACTAATAATTAACTATTTCAATTTTTATCAACAAAAAACTATATTATAATCTTCCAAATTATCACACAATATTTCTGAATTTTTTTTTTTTTTTAATGGCATGTCAACTGTTTTCCCCCGAGTTGAGAAATTGGCTTCAAACAATCACATTTTTAATACTATATATTTATTCCATGTTTCCTATATTTCTGAACAATCTCTTTATTGCAGAATGTGAGACGATAGAATATCAATTATTTCATATGCAGGTCTGTATGAACAAAAAACTTGGAGGACTACACACATACATCTGAAGGCCCTAATGGAAGTGTTGTTCAGTATCCGATGAATTCTATGCTTGAGGAGCTCAGAATTATTCCGTATGAAGAGAGATTTGAGAGAAGTTGTATAAGGAGAGCTTGATTGGCCTTTTTTCAAAAAAAAAAAGAACAAATGAAATTGAATTTGAGTTTTTAATTCCACCAAATTCCGATTCTACTCTTTTGTTCCTCTTGCGAAAAGTTTTGGTGAACTATATTTATAGCGTCGCAAACTATGATATAAATCTCATTCCAGTCTTGAAACTTCGTAACCAAACAGGCGATTAATCGTCTTAGTTGTTAGATTTGCATTGCATTAATGTTTTTTTAATTTCGATCGAATTTGCATTGGGTTTTCGCAGAGGCCGTCCCAGTTTGCACTGCAAAAGGGACCATATTAGCTGAATCCCTAAAAGCAATTCTTCAGATTGAAGTAGCAGAGACTGTAGAATCCTGACCTAATTAGGTCTAATTTGTAAGTGAAGCAAGCGCGTGGGATGCAAGCAAGTTCATGTGCATTTGGCCACCTTTGATGGTGTAACTCTCACGAAAATGCATGTGAGATGCAAGGAAAACAAAGCCAACGTACTGCATGCACGTGTGAGATACAATGGGAAACAATGACTTTAACCAAACAAAAAGTACAGAGAAACAATGAGCTGACTTCAAGAGATCCCTAGTTTCTTGCTCTGCATATTGAGTAAAAATAGGCGTGGTTGTCACCTTAGATGAATGGCAATGTGTGGTGACACTTGAGATAGCTTGAGTTCCAATTACACAATGGAGCTTTTTGCCCCTTCAAGGCTCTACTTTCACGTAACGTGATGCTTTATGCATGAGCTATCAATGCATTAATTCGTCTATGGTCCAAAATATCTCTGATCCCGAAAGAAAAGTACTTCACTTGTTCACTAAAAACTACTGGGGCGTTTACTCAAGGAACAACGAATGACATTCATTAAATCTAAGGATTACTTTTCTATCATTTTGAGTAGCCATGCATGCAAGTAGATCAGATAAAAAAGATTTGCTCATAACGCAAACCTATTTGTGATTTCGTTCTCAGGCTCACCTAACTCGGGGTCGACAGATTCCTCTAAAGGACTCGGGCACCATCCCAAAAGACTAGTCTGTTAGGTGGAGTTGCCCAAATCCTTATAAACTCAAGACCATCTCCACGTCTAGCCGATGTGGGACTATTTGTTCGACCCAAATCCCAACATCCTCTATCTTGATGTTTTCTAAGCTTCAAACCTTGTTACTTTTGCTCATATGAACTCATTGATTGATGGTGATTGTAAATTTAAACGTAGAAACCATCCTAGCTTGTATATATATTGGTATTTTGAACGGAGGTTAATAATCAGTTCTTTACCCTTCTATATATATTCTACTGTTTATGATGAACTTCTGCAAAAAAATAAATAATAAATAAAGCAAATCAGTATATGGTACTAGAAAGAACAAGAATATGAGAAACCTTTAGATCATATATATTCTCAATTTTCTTTGCTTTCTTCAATAATGCACTCGAAAAAACCAAATTAATATTGTTTATAATTACTCAAAAGGGGAAAAAAGCGAAGCTCAACAGGAGAACAATACGTACAAATTCGATTATTACACTTATATAGTACTCCCATAGTACATATTTTTATAGACCGTATGCATACGCATGACAAGTATGCCACAAATCGCCCTTGACATATGATGCCCTATAGATGCCTTTATTGCTATATCCCAAATAAATGTTGTAGTATTTTTCATGTATTAAAGATATATAGTTTTCGCCTTCGATTCTCTACGCATAGTTGCACAATCCATAGTAACATTTCGTCCCCTTCGCGCAGACGTTGTCGCAGGCCCCGCAGTTCTTCGGGCTGTAATTCAGGTCGACGCACTTGCCATCGCAGCAAGAATCAGTGAATTTGCACATCTTTCCACAATGGCCACAGTTCAGGGGATCAGTCTGCAAGTTCACACACGAGTCACCGCAGCACTCTGACCCTGGGTTGCCCTGCGCATAACAAGTGGTCGGATCAATGGTGCACTTCTTGTCCTTTGGCCCGTTCCCGTTCCCTTGCCCGTTCCCATTCCGTTACCGGGGCCATTTCCCCGTCCATTTCCTGCGAGGAAGCGGCTTCTTCTCAAAGGTGGGCCGCTGGCCACCGGCAATGAGCTCACGATCGCCATGGCTGAAGCGAAGGCGATCGCCATGAGGATGATGGTTGCTTGCCTCATGGCTAGGGGAGCTAAATTTGTAGGTTGAGTCAGTACCTCTCTAGTGAAATACCAAGGAATTTCTTTTGTTGTGAGAGAGTTGGGGATTTTGATATGAGCCATATGGGGCTTTTTATATGGGAGATACGAGAGAAGATGAGTAGAGTTGAGGATTCTTGCATGAGAGAAAATGGACAAAAGCAACTACATGCACATAAAGTAAGGGAAAGGGGTAACTGGGAGCTTGATTTTATTTGAAGGATGCATAATTTTTGGACGCGGACTAATCTAATTTGAATATTCGGGTGTAGCTCTGACTTCAAATCAAAAAAGAATTGGCTGTAAATTAATTGTTTTAACTTTGGTTAACTTAATTAAGAGGGTAAATTAAGAACTAATTCTTCAATGAGAAACTTGAGTTGATCGGAACAGTGAGGAACTTGAGCAATCTTCCTTTATCTTGAATCCATGTACGGCCGCCTACTTACCCCTCTCTGAAAGTCTTAAAAGGATTTTCTGCAATCTTTTCCCTTTCTATACTTTTAATTATTCTTTATTACTCTTTTTCTAGATATTGCTATTTTGCTTTATAATATTTTTTTCTTTTGCAAGTATAGTCATATTGTCAAGGTTTTCCACTGTGCACAATGATTGATATCAGAGCGCTAGTTGTGTGTCACAACAATTGGAATCAGAGTTAAAGGTTAGTGAAGGGCGATATATTGAAAATAGAAAATTCTACGATAAAGTTCGAGGTCGAGAAGTTAAATGGCAAAGAAAACTTTGGTTTATGACAAAAAAGGGTGAAGGCGTTGCTAGTACAACAGAGTCTTCACAAAACCTTACAAGGAAAGTCAGCAAAACCTACAGATACGTCAGATATAGATTGAGAGGAGATGGATTACTCAGCCTAACATACCTTTTTTTAAGAGTGAAACGATATGCACGATCCAATTATGTCTCGCAGATGAGGTGATGTGCAACTGATGGATAAAGAAACGGGTACAAGATTATGGTCAAGATTAGAGACATTATATATGATGAAAAACCTTTTCAACAAGTTGTATCTCAAGAAACGATTATATGAGCTACATAAGGAAGGGACAACAGTGTTGAAGCATCTAAACTTTTTCAATAAGGTCATAAGTGAGCTTCTAACTATTAATTTCAAGATCGACGAGGAGGACAAGGTGTTGATACCTCTCAGTTCACTTTCACAGTCATATAATCACATCGTCATCACCATGCTCTACAGGAAACTCTCATCTTGAAGGATGTCACGTCAACTCTCTTATCTAATGAGATCAGAAAAAAGCTAAATCAAGAGGAGCAAGAAGGATCAGGTTTGATGATCACAGAAGGAAAGGAAGAGAAAGAAAGAAAAGTCCCAGCTCATCGAAAGCGTGTCACTTTTGTCCCAGGGAAGGTCATTGTAAAAATGACTGCAAGTATCGGTAAGAGTGGTTGAAGAAGAAGCAAGTTGTAGAGGCAGATATAGCAAGTGGTATGACACCAAAGTGCTAATGACTTCTTATGTTGAAGACAACACTTCTCAAGATAAAGACGGGATATTTGATTTGGGTAGTACGATTTAAGTATGTTCCCAAAAGGAGTTGTTCAATACTCCTAAGTTGCAAAGGAGGAAAGGGCTGTCATAATGGTGGATGGCTTGGCTTACGAGGTCATTGGAACCAGGATAGTCAAGGTAACATAAAAAGAAGAATAATGCATGCTCTGCGGCGGTTCGGTATGTCTCGGAGGCACGATACAATCTAATATCCATAGAGGTGCTCATCAAAAAAGGATTTTATATTCAAGTGCAACAACGCGTCGTCACGGCTAGCCAAGGAGATATGATAATCTTGAAAGGAGAGAAGTGTGAATAGTTACACAAGCTGAAGGAAGGAAACTCAATTCAAGGTGGAGTTTCAGGAATAAGCTTAGAAGGAAGCTCATTGCGAGGTGGAGCTTTAAGGAAGACTGTGACAGGACATGAACGGGGTTAAAGTGTTGCGAAAAGGAGAAAGGGTGCATTCGGGCGAGGCCATAGATAGCCCAAGCCATGACGATAAATTAGCCAAAGGCTCGGGAAAAAAGGAAAAGAGTTAAAGGCTTCACAGTACGATTACAACCAAGGAAAGAATCAAGGTAGTAATCCAAAATCTCAAGATGTTTTGCTAAAGGCTTGAAAAGCAAGTCAAGGTGAAAAATGTCACGATTTTGTTTTGTTTTCAAAAGAAGATAATGGTCCAAGAAGATCTAACCCGATTGGAGAAGACAATGACTTGAAGTAAAAGAAAAATATCAAAGTGGAGCAGTCTAGTCGACTTATAAGAAGTATAAGTCGACTAATGCACAGACAGTCGACTATACAGTCGATTGGGTAGATAAAAAGAAGGACTGATTACGTAGCAGTCGACTAATAAGAAGTATAAGTTGATAATGGAAGGATCAGTCGACTAATCTGCATGAAAAGTCGACTAATCAGCTGGTCTAAAGCGTAAGCAGTTTACTTTTCAGGTGCGTGCGAGTTTTCTTTTCTGGAGGAGTATGAATATGATTCAGATTCTATTCAATGAATGTTTGTTTGTTTCTAAAGACTGAAGGGTCTAGAATTCTTCTAAATCAAGAAAATCAAATCCTAAAAAGATTGATCAAGACTCTACAAGCATCCGACAACCAAGATCATCACATAGTCCAAATAGAAATTGTATTGTAAAGTCTTATAAATAAAGGTTATAAATTAAGCATTGTAATTCATCAATCATCTTGAAAGAAGAAGATCAAATGAAGCCAAAAAAGAGAGAAGTAAGATGAAGGTGCATAGAGAGAAGGTATACTCTTTAATCTAGGTCTAGCCTCAAGAAGAAGGTGAATACTCTTGTAGGATCAAAAGGAAGGTTGATCTTTTTGTATCAAGTTTATTAATAAATCTCTTTTAAGTTCTCTCCCCGTGGACGTAGGTCAAGTTTAAGCCGAACCACATTAAATACTTGTAACGCCCCGATCCGGCGGGTACGGGGACGCTACTGCGACGTATATACGCAGGTCAGAAATACCCTCACGTATATACGCTAAGCATCAGTACAAACAAGAATCAGAGTACGGAAGCACGTGGCAATATATATTCCAACATAAGGATTACAAAGTTATCACAGAGCGTGATATATTGGTACATGTACATTATATCACAGCCAGGTACAAAAGTAAGAATTACAATTTGTACAGCAAAAAGGTGCTCACGGGCTGAGAAGAAGATCCCCAAGCTAGCAGGAAGGTTCAGGAACAGAAGGAGTTAGGACAAGTCAACCTGCTCTGAGAAATAAGCTTGATCTTCAGTGGAGGGCTCCGCTTCAATCCAAGCTTCAGAACCTGAACATGCAAGTCCAGGGGAGTCAGAAACTCCCTAACAAATAGACAGGTGAATGCCAAGTGTCGTGTAGAGATAGGTATATGTGTGTTGATATGATCAAAATAATATTAAGCATCAAGAACTGTGTCGAGAGTACATGTACAGTAAGCAAGAAATGGAGGCATAAAATGAAAGTGATAAGACTTGAATAAATCTATTACTGTCATTTTCAATATTTATACTTATTACTCGTTCTACCCATATGTCTAGGTATGTGTAATAGCGTCCCAGCACACATACATCCACATATGAGTAAATCAAGGCTGTTATTGGAAACCAACGGGGGTATCAACGAACAATGTTTACAGTGGGTCCCGTACATGCCCGGGACCACGGTCCAGGACGTTCCATTGCTGGTGTATGGAACCGGCCGCAAGGCCTACAGGAGGGTCTTATAGAATGCCCTTATCATGATGGTACCAAGAAGGAGGGAGCTAGCACTCCCCTCGGTCGCCTGAAGGCCCACAGGTCAAACCGGAAATTTTAGTTGCACAACATACCTAGTGCCACTGTAAACACGAACATATATTGATAGCCGTAAGTTTCCCCCGACCCGATTCAAGTGGTTCATTTTTATGATTCATTATTTATTATCAATTCACGGGAAAACAAGTTCATGACAAGATCAGGAGTTCAAGAGTACATGAGTATTATAATTTCAAGTCACCGGATTCCCGTAAATATGATAATCTTAAGCCAAGTATCAATATGTCTTAACGAGGCGAGTGTCAAGTATTAGCATAACAGGTGCCATGAGACATATGCCTAAGAGGTGATATTAGGCAGGCGACAAGTGATAGCGTGATACATGCAAGTGTACCAGGAAAATAATATAATATTAGTCAACATGACGAAGCAGGAAAATGCGAAGGAAAGCGAGAACACTCGCCTAAAACTTCAAGAAACACCGAAAAATCCCAAGCTCTGGAGTCTAGATAACCAACGCACTCGATAACCAATAATAGATATAAAAAAGAGGAGGAGAAGGATGAATCAGAAAAGGTGGGAATGAAGACGCAGGGGTCGCAGACGCGGGGGTTGCGCTGCGTTGAGGTCACAAACGCGGGGTCTGAGACCCGCGTTTTACAATACAGGAAGAACGCAGACGCGAGTATGTGCTCCGCGTCGCGTTGACATAAGAACGCGAGAATCGCGTTAAACAAATAACAAGAACGCGAAGATCGCGTTTAAGAAATTACTTGGACGCGGAGTGAACTCCGCGTCTAGCAATTAATAAGAGAAAGTGAGTGACAGGGGGAAGTGAGAGACGCAAGAAAGGGAGAGGGGGAGACGCAGGTTTAGGGAAGATTAGAAAAGAAAAGAAAAGAAAAATGGAAGGAAAAGAAAGAAGGAAGGAAAGAAAGAAAAGCAAAGGAAAGAAAGAAAGAAGAGGAGGGGGAGGTAGGCCGACCGTGGCTTGGCCGGTGGTCGCCGGTGGCGACCGGAGTTGGCCGGAGTTGGCCGGAGATGGGTGGCCAAGGCCCCAAAAGAGAGGGTTGTTGTTGGTGCAAGTGTAGTTCAAATGAAAAAAAATGGAGTTTTGAAAATGGTATTTCGGAGGACGAACCTATAGTTCGTTGGAAAGAGTATGACGAGGAGAAGAAGATGGTATGGTTGGTGGTGTTAAGGTGGTGTAGGTGGTGGTGGTTAAGGTGGTGAAGTTAGTGGAGAAGATGGGTTGTTTTGGTTAGTAATGGAGGAAGAAGATGGTGTTGTGGTTGTTGTTGTTGTTGAATGGAGGAGTAGATAGAGGGGAGAATGGTGGAGGAAATGGTGGTGGAGAAAAGTGGAGATGGTGGGTGGTGATGGCCGGCCAAAGGAGGTGCGTTGGCTGTTCTCTTTGGCCTGTGCCTGCTGGAAAAGGAGGAAGGAAAGAAAATAATGAAAGAGAGAGAAGATGGGAGTGTATATATATAAAGGAGTTGATATATCTACAAGTTTGCCATTCCACTTATGAAACATGCGTTTCATTCAATCAAATAGGCTGCGTTCCATACAAGAAATCTGCGTCTAGCAGTAGAGGTCCAGACGCAGTGAAAAAACTTGCGTCCAGGGAAAATGCAAAAGTTGCGTTTAACAAAAAAGACAAAAAGGCATGGTGATATGATCTGGGTTGATTTTCTTTGAAGAACAAAGCATTAAATGTGGAATGGAGAGAGTCTCCGCATTAATTGTTGAACCCAAATTTGGTGGGTCTCGCGTCAGGCAAGGAGAGAGAAAAAGTAAAATATCCAGATAGAATTCCGGTATCTGGGAAAACACCGGAAACTCAGGAAAAGCCCGAAAAATGAAGTTATCTCAAAAAGTTTCCCAAAAATTCTCAAAAATAATAAATATTATTTTAAGATTTTTAGTGAAATCAGTTTTCAAAAATTCAATTCTATTTTCAAAATAAAAATCCTGGAATCCACTGAGGACGGTGTCTACACCGGGTGGGTCGGATTTTTGATAAATTCTAAAAATTCTCCAAAATTCACTTAGATAGAAATTATTATTTTAAGAAATAATGTGAAAGCTGTTTCTAGAATTTCAACTCCGTTTATAAATTAAAAATCCGAAAGTCGGTCAGCGACACTGTCGACATCAGTTTTGAAGATTTACAATTTAATTTCTGAAAAATTCCAGAAAATCATAAAAAATCTAGAATATTAAAAAATAATATTTGAAACTGAAATCAATCAAATCTGTATACCAAAAAGTTCAAATCATGCAGTACTGCTATATGAGTAAGAATTTAAATAACAGAAAATAAATAAATAAACAAATAAATAATAATAAAAAAATGCTCCAAAAATCAGGACACATAGCTGGGTACGTATACTGAGGATGGGTTGTTACAATACTCGTGTTATTGTTCTTTATTACTCTTTTGTCCAGGTATTGCTAATTTGTTTTATAATATTTTTTTTGTAAGTACTGATCATATTGCTAAGGTTTTTCACTGTGCACAACAATCGGTATCTAAGTGTCAGTTGTGTATCTCAACAGTGTTCTGATGCATTGGAGCAAAGCACATGACATGTCCCTACCAATTCCTCTTCCTCAAATTATTCCAAGAGTAACAGTGAGCCAAAGAAATTCTTGGACTTTGAGTGGGGCTTTGACCCCAAATGTTTTAGTCATCTGATTGTCCAAAGTACTATACTAAGATACGATTTTGATCAAATATTTTTTTTTTTCCTTTCTTTATAGAAGATAGCTAGCCATGGAATTATATTTGGTAGCCTAGGATCATGACGTCTTTCGTTTGTGGGGAAATTCCATTGAAAACAACTTTCTTTTTTTGACTTATTTTCTTAATACCCCATTCAACTTTTACAATTTTCTCAGAATACCTCTCTAAACTTCCTAAATTCCACTATATCCCTTGAACTATCCTTAAAATTCCACAAAACCCCTTCCATTAAGCCCCCTTCCATTAAGCCATTGTTATAATGTTAGTCATGTGGCTTGCATGTAATATTTTTTTGACCAAAATACTCTTAACTGAACACGGGTATAACTTGTGATTTTATGTTTTTAAGTTAAAAACCCCAAATTCTTTTTTTTCTGTTCTTCTTCTTCATCTAAGATTAGGATCAACCCTATTCTCCTTTCTTCTTCCTCCTCTAGTGCTCTCGTCTCTTGTTGGTATGTCTTACTCAAGCATGAGCACTTGTAGAAAGTGTTATTGTGGTTCTCGTGCATCGATCGGCTAGTCGATGACATCTTCGAATTCTGGTAGGCGGTTCTTTGGTTGTCACAATTGAAAAACCAATGCTTGTTAGGTATTTTAAGTGGATGGATCCATAAGAAGATACAGTCACAAGCTCATAATCTACGGAGTGAATACAAAGGGGAGAAGTAAGTGGAGAGCCTAAAATTTTGTGAAACTCCCCAATTGATGTACTGCAGGGGAAGATTATGGAGGTAAACACAGAGATTTTGCAGCTGAAGTAAAAAAAACAAAGAGTTTATTGTGGAAAGGAGGAGAACTACAATATGTCTCATTGTTATAATTTTTTCTTAGTAGACTCCGAATTTTGTTGAAACAATGACCAAGAAATCATGATATTGTAATATAGCAGATTGTTCTTAATGAAAAATCTTTATCTTTCAATGTGTTTCAATTTTTTATGAGTGGATATTTCAATTTTCACTGTGAGACTTTGATTTGTTCGTAAGTGCGTATTCTCCCCCATTTTGCATAAGAAAGTGGTTTCAAACTAATATGAGTGTCTCAGTAAGTAAAAAAAACACTTTAGTAGATTCATAATAGTCTCAACAAAATCCCTCAACTTTCATAACGGTCTCAGCATACCCCTTATGCTTTCAAAAAGGCTCAAAACACCCCATTAAACTTTCAATACAATATATAAAAAAAATCCAATAACTTATATCACTGAATCAAAGCATCACTTAAACTTTCTAAAAAAAATCACAAACAACCATCTCAATATAAAGAGTACAGTCAATCTTACAAAGCCTACAAGAAAATTTCTCCCAACTTCAATCTTACAGAACATAAAAGCTAGATAGACAAGAACACAAACTTTGTCAACTTCAATCTTACAAAACATAAAAGCACGGTAGCCAAGAACATAAACTTGCCAACTTCAATTTTAAAACATAAAAGCAAGGTAACTAAGAACACAAATTTCAATACTTCCAAATATCAAAATTCCTCCCAACTTCAATACTTCCAAACATCAGATGATCCATCACTATATTTTGATAGGCATTCAAGTTTACAAATGTCCGACCATCAACTCATTCGAAAGTACTCAAAGTCATATACAAATATCAGTGCTGAGTTAGATTTGACACTTGAAAACTTTGAGATTCAATTATTACTGGGCCTGGTTGATTAATCTGTGCTCCAACATATTGTGCAATGCCATCATGAGACACCCCCTAGCTGAAGCTACATTTTTGTACCTCAGAGCTACACTTTTGTGACCTCTCCTTGACTGAGCTTTCATTCTTTGATTATTACCCATTAATCAACCAATCTAAGTTATAATAAAAATAGTGGTTGTCAAATGTGCAAATACTCAGATTGTCAAATGTGCAGAAAATAATGATTACCTGGTTCAAAATTGTAAAAGTTACTGTAAATCCCTCATTCTTTGATTATCCCTAATTGACCCAACATCCTAAAAGAATTAGATTAAGCTATAATAAGAAAGCGTGTAAAGAATTTAACTCATCATGTGAAAATAATGAGGTGTGTTACCCCTGTGTAATTCTGGACATTTTTTTTCAGTTCCTCTAAAGTCTTGAGACATTCTTCTTTCCTATAAAAGTAACGGCTATTCACAAAGAATTCTTCAATATCAAGCCCTCCACCTGTCTATAAATTTTCATACATATGCCTAACACAAAATCTGATATCTGCATCAGGTACTAGGGTTTTTAAACTCTCTTGTAGCCCTTGCAACACAAGCAAACAATATCTAGTACAAATTCCTTGATCACTGACCCAACTACCAAGTGTTCAATGTAGTATACAATATTTTAATTATGATCAAGATATTTCATGTCTCTCAAGCACAGAATATCACAGTACTACAAATCACTATCCAAATCTCTTTCTGGCAGCTTGTGATAGACTATAAAGTTTTCTACAATCTTTAGCTGCTTAAGATGATATCGTATTTCAAAGCAAGACAACCCATCTGTGTCAAAAAAATTTTGTTACGTGGACTTTTGCCACCCATATACTTTTCTTCCTCCTTACTAAAATACCATCATAGTGTATTTCGATATCTTGAAACATGTCACATAACATGCATACAAATACAGAACTCTTAATCAAAATCGTACTCAAGCAAAAAAAACATATCCCACATTGAAGACAATAAACTAATCAACCTCATGCAGCTTTGCTCCCAATCTCAATGGACAAAATTTCTAATCAAGATTAATTAATTAACTAATCATGAACTAATTATTAAATTAGCCTACTAATTATTCATTAAAAGTATACTATCATATTAAAAAAAATTCTACAGAATAGAGAGGATCTCCTTTTTCCACATGTCCCCACAAAAAATTTCAAAGTAAAAAAAAAACTAAGATTCCCAAATAGTGTCCATGTTCCCAAAGACATTTCGACCACGCAGCAATTTCAAATTTTAAAAAAAAGGAAACAAAACACTGAAAACAATGATGAGGGACAAAAAAATGACCAGTATTACTTTCAACTCCTTCACTTTGAGTAGTCCTCTTCTAGTTCACTCTCCTTCACTCCAACAAAAAACAAGCAGAATAAATTTTACAAACCCTAAATCTCTCCTCTCACTGTGCTAACAAAATAAAAAAACTCGCAATGGGTCTCACGAGTTACCTCTTCTCTCCGGAGGTCGACTGCGATTTTCACGACACAACCCCTAAGCAATCACCTTCCACGATCATCGCCAGCAACCGATTCTAGCCAATTTTGGTCGAACTTAGAATTTGGGGGGAAAACTCAACCGGTTAGGTGGGTGGTTGAGTTGAGGGTTTGAGATAAAAAGAATTGTCTCACGTTTTGATTTCTTTATGTGAGGGGAAGGGGACGGGGAGGGGTAAAGTGTAACTTTACTCACGCCGTTAACGACGTTAGGGTTAAAATGAGAAATAGATATTTCAAAAGGGTATAGTAAGATTTCAAAAGATAAGAGTGGTATAATGATAAAACGTGAAAGTGGAAGGGGCTATTTAGAAAATTAGCCTTCTTTTTTTGAAAAAAGCTTTGATATAATTAAGGTATGATGAGTGCTTATCAATAAAGAACTACATTCGAAATAAATTTGTTAAAAGAAATTTAGGTATGATTTGTACTAAAGGGTGCATGAAGTCAGAAAGGGAAAATTTAGATAAGAACACAAAAGAAAGAGAGAGAACGAAAAATTTTGTTGCAGGACATTATTTCAAAGATTTTTAAGGGATTTTAGTCGTGAGACATATCTCGTGAAAGATCATATGTGAGAAAAAACATAATAGGGAAAACAGACAATCGAGTGAGTGTTTAATTGTGTTTTATTTAGACTTATTTTCTTAATACCCCCTTAAACTTTCTTGGTTTTCCTAGAAACCTCCCCTCAACTTTTAAAATCTCAAGATATCCCATTCAACTATCTATTTCTCAGTTTAACTCATAACATCGTTAACAACGAGCTGAAAATAACTTTCTTGCCTCTCTTCTCATAAAGAAACACGTGCAAAATATATGTCAAATTAAAGATAATTTTATCACAAAATAATGAAAGTCATGTGGCCACCAGCCAGTCAGATAATTAATGGAAACTTAACGAAGAGAGGTTCTCTGAGAATTTTGAAGATAATTGAGAAGGGGTATTTTGGTATTTTGAAAGTTGAGCGGGATTTTTTTAAGAATCAGGAAAGTTCAAGGGTATATTAAGGAAATAAGTTATTTATTTTATTTATTTGCGTAGTCGTTTTTTAAGGGCCTGTTTGGTGGTCGTAACTGGCCGTAATTCGTAAGTAGTAATTGGTAAAGTCTTTTACAGTTGTAAATGAATTACATGCATGTAAGCGTTATGGTGTTTGGTTGATAATTTAAAGTTGTAAGTGGAAAAGTGTATTGTGTTTTACGATGTTTGGTTGTCGTAATGTGTAAGCCGTAAATGAAAAAGTTGACCACAAAATTAACTATTTGGTGATTTAAAAAGTTTTAATATTGCAAATAAATATTAAAAATGTTAAATATTAAAAAAAAATTAATATTAACATAAAAAAATAATACAAATTTGTATGACCACAAAATAACTGTAACTGAGCTGTAAGTGAGTGGTAATTGGGTTGCAAGTGAGTAATAATTGGATTGTGTAAGTCTTTTACGAATTACGGTCCAAACAAACGTCATAGTTGTAACTGAATTGTAAGTCATTTACGATTTACTGACTTTTACGCGAAACAAAAGACCCCTAAATGTAACCAAACATGTCTGAAATAAACTCGGAGCCGAACCCAAACCCGATCTTGCCCTTTGCCACCCGAACTGAACCCAAAATTTCCCAATTTTGTCGACGCGAGAAAAAGATTTCCCCCGCGTTGCAAATCTGAAATAAACTCGGGAAAAACTCTCGGCAATGGCGGCCTCAGCGACCGAAGGCGCGGCGGCGTTGGCCCTGCGGTCGGTGCTGTCGCGGGTGCAGCAGGCGGCGGAGCGGTCCGGTATTCCTGCGGACCAGGTTAGGGTGGTGGCGGTGAGCAAGACGAAGCCCGTCTCCCTCATCCGACAGGTCTACGACGCTGGCCATCGCTGCTTCGGCGAGAACTACGTCCAAGAACTCGTCGAGAAGGCCCCTAAGGTTCAAATTCGAATCGAATTCGAATCTCTTTCTGCCCTTTTTTCTGCTTAATTTCATTTAAGATGGATTTTATTTGGTTTGTTATTGTTATTTGAATTGCGGCGAATGATTTATTAGGTATGCGTCTGATATTAGATTATGATAATTGTGACCTAAATACATATTAATTGTATTGTGGTTTATATTTAGTACAAAATAACCAAGCTCCTAAATAGACGAGTCTTGGCCCCATTCTCTTCTTAGTATTGACTAAAATGGACTAACAATAGTGCTTCATTTCACTTAAATAAAAAGAATTGGAGATAGGATCATGGTCATCCCTATTTGTTTGATACTAAATCCTCCCATTTCTAGAGCACAAGCCCCCATAGAAGCTATAAAAGGGAGTTCCTTTCTGCCCAATGCTCCCATAGTCCAATTTCTCTCTCCCGTAGGCAACTATTTGTTGATGACTCTTCTACCTTCGATGCATCTTGTCATGAATATTTTATCATTAAGGGATATCATTCTATCCATTTGTGATGAGTTGTCTAAATTGTTGTGGAGATTTGCGCTGATATTGAGCTCCTTAGTTTGTAGGCTTGAGAGATAGGCATCTTTGCAAGAAAGAGGGGGAGAGTTTCACATAGAAGTGGTTCGTTAAGTGTCATGAAATCTTGTTCTTATAGACGAGCTAAGTTTGAAGGGTCTATTAATACATCAAGACCTTTTGAAATTGGAAGTGGAATGTGTTGATGGATTAAGGGTTTGGTTTTAAGAATACGTTCAGTATTCTTTATATTGTACATGCTCAAGGGTTGATGCAGTGGCTATGAACTAATGTTGAATTCAAATGAACCCCTCGTTTCCTCAATCGTAAGAAGGGCCTTAATTGAAAACCTGTGGACTTCGATGGAAAATTAATTCGAACAAAACTTTCATGTTTGCAATCGTCAATTGGCTTTAAATGGCAATATTATTATCATGTGAAAGTAATGACTAATTAAGGAGAGGTTTGGTCAGCCTATAAATTGAGATGACAGACTATTGCTTGGTTCTGTTTTTGGTGAATGAGTCTTTGTTTGAGAGCTTAAAGCTAGTATTGATAGTAAGTATAGTCCTCTCGTTGTAGGTTGAGCAGGTCCTCTTGTAGTTGGTGAGTGAGTTAATCTGGGTGAAAGATTCCTCAACTTATCTCTGTCTTCAATTATTGTTGTATCTCCTAGACTGCCATTTTAATGAAATATTTTCTGCTCGAGTTTATATTTTAAATTTCTTTTGGTTGGTCCAGGCACGAGTTTTTCACAACAAACCTAAGTTGGGTGGTTTTTTAAATAGGATCTATGTGATTTATATTTGGTTGGTTAAAAGCTTCTTGAGAGAATGGATTGGAAGGCCCCTAACTCTTGCACATGATTTCATGCATTTGCCCTTTTGAAATGGAAGTTGGGATAGATGGATAATACCGTACCAAACATATTTGTGCTACTACTCAAAGGCTCATAGAACAACAAGGCCAATGCAAGACCAAGATTCAAAAAGTAGTGTAGTAGTCATGAGACTATATGGGGATTATATGAAGATTTGGAGAGGTGGCATGTAATAAAGCCTATTTTAAGAGAGAAACATTAAGACATGACGTGAGAAAATTCATTGTACCTCCATGTTGAATGGTAATCCACCTAAGTAGACTCCCAAGCTTCAGCTCAAAGCTCTCCCACTTCTAGAGTATCAAAGTCCTTTGAAGTAAAGCTATGAAGTGAAGAGCTTTACCCAGTTAATGGACGCTATGTGAACACATATTTTACTAGTAAAAATGGTGTCTATTAGTAAAAGTGTATGTATATCACCTTGTGAATGGTGAGTAGGACAAGTCTTCCTACACAACGAGAAGTATTCTTCTTTTGGATCCTTACAACAATGCTTGGATAGAAAAAAAAGATGTAATCTCTTTGTGTGATTTTTCTTTTTCATGTATTTATGTTGTTTTAATAATCTTGCGTGCCAAGATCCGCTAATATTTGGGACCACGCTTCTGCACTCTGAAAACCCCCAAGAAAGGGGCTATGGAATGTGTTGATGTCCCAAAAAAAGGTCATGTTAGTTACCAATGTTAAAGTAAAAAAATGAATAAAGTGGTTGTCAGATAGATGGAAACCTGCAATTGCATTTTGGAGGTGCAACACTCACACATTGATCTAGAGAAACATTTTTGTAGAGCCGCTGTGGCCGAATGTGTTTTTTTGTTAGGAGACATAACAAACATAAAAGAAGTTTTTTATGAGCTTCCATATAGACGTCATGTACAATGTACCAATGAGTTTATGTTTGCATATGAAAAGACTTAAATGTAAAAATCAAGATAATACAATTGTTTTGCTATGATCTGAATACAAATCTAGGCACAACACTTACTTTTATGCATATTCTTTAAGAAATGTAGACAAATTGGTAACTTTGCAACCTAGCAATGCACATACTAAATTTTAGTAGGGAAATGTTGTGCATATTATGATTGTTGTCTCATCTTCCAACAAAATGGTGTTGGTTGTGAAGCAAGATTCAAGGTCAAGAAATCCATCAACTTTTCAACAACTAATTGTTATCCTGATGTCAACCTTAGTTTGCTGGATTCATACCCAAGCAACTATGAGAAAGAAAGTTCCTCATCATCCTTGATTTGAAACAATAGTTATTTAAACTTATATCGGGTGCATTGGAGCGCAGGACGAGGGCCAACCCATGATGGCACTGAAACAACATGACAATCTTTGAAATGGACAAAAACAAAGGAACTGGTAGAATATAAAAGTATCACTCTCAACCCTCACAACTTCGTAGTTTTAGTGTAGTGGAAGGACTTTAATGGTACCAGAATAACTCGAGTTCAATTTCCACCGGGAGCGCAAATAGAAACAAATTAAGAAAAACAATATCGATACACAAAAACTAGATTTCCGCCCATAAAAGGCCCTCGGCGTGCGAAAATGTGTTAGAATATAAAAGTATCACTCTCAATCATCATCTCAACTTTGGAGTTTTAATGTAGTAGAAAGGACTTTAATAGAAACTTTTAACAACATAGAGTCAAGAAGAGAAGATGAGAAAATACGTGTATGTGGTTTGATCGAACTGGGTTATGTTGATGGGAGAGCAATCAGAGAGTATTCACTATAAACTTTGTTCATTAGGTACACTAACCTTCCTCTCAAAGCCGTTCAAGATATTGCGAGTTTCCTTCCACTCTAATACTTAAACCCTTTTTTCTCTGATCATCTTTCTTTTTATTTCTTTTTTTCTTATTATGACATTGATTAGAAGGATATTCAAACAAATTCATATACCTAAAGCAATCAGACGATATCCTATATATCATAGCCATTTGAACTACATTAAAACCAACCTTTTCATATCAAATTTGACTTGAACACCATAAGGTAGCTAGGGTCAGTCCATGGGCGGACCCAGTAGTGGGATGGGCCAGGCTACAGCCCGGCCCAATTTTTTTTTTATATATTGGCTTAAACCCATTTTTATTTTTATTCTTTTTCATATATTGTGTTAGATCCCCTTCTGTTTTGGTTTTCTTTTAGCAAATTTATTTCTAGTTTCACTCCTGATTTAGTGGAGAATAATGTTTTATTCTTTTGATAAATTCAAATAATTCATAAGTATATGTTATTTAAGATTACAGCTCATCTCAAATTTATTCCTGGTTCCGCCCCTTGGTCAGTCAACTCTTCGATAGTTAGTACTATTAGTTTTGACTTTAACCAAAACCAAATATCATTGGCGGGTAGATTGGTAGCTAGTCTGATGTTCATGTCGCTAGATTTTCCATCTTTCACTTGGACACCTATACTTGTATGTACTATGTACTTCCCAGTCTCTTAGCAACCTGAGATACAAGACAGTCAACTCATCAAACCTCCGCCGTTGGGTTGTATTCATACCTAAAACTCATTTGAAGACCGATTTTAGTTTTGAAGAAAGTCGATTTGAAGACTGATTTGGGTTGTATACATGCCTAGAACTCCCTCCACAAGCTGCCAGCTAGAAACAAAGACTACTTCATCTGATATGGAAGGAACTCTTGCGAATATCTTGCTTTCTTGCCCAACAAATTATGGCTCAAAAGTTGTAAGCATGGTTTAAAGATTCTGCCAATTCCAATACGAATTGGCCCATTCGTAATGGAATCGGTTGACAAGTGGCATAGAATATGTGGTATTTAATTGGTATCGGCCGAATCGGTCTAAATCGGCCAATGTCAAGGTTGGAAAGCCATAATCAACAAGAATCAGCCGATATCAGCTTATTCCATTCTGATTTCGGTTGATTCTGCACAACTATTATCAAACCACACCAAATTCAACAATAACTTCTTGATTCTGCAGCGTAAAAATTTGATTAATTAACGCGAGACTGTACTTTTACTTGGTATCTATCGGCCTCTTAATTTGATACCACAAAGCAGTGGTGTCAAATCTTATTTCGCTTTCCGTGCTATGTGGGTATAATGATTATTTCTGAGCCCGAGAGAATCTTATGCTTATTCTTACTAAAAATTATAAATTCTCCTCTCCCTTGTTAATAATCTCCAAAAGAGAGAATTTTGAGGAAAAAAATCAAACTTGGTAACTAACTAGAGGAATAATTTGTTAGATTAATTTCGTTTTTTAAAAGTTTACTTTTTATAAAAAAAATATTTAAAATAGTTAGGAAATGAGGAATAATTTGTTGTCTCCAATATAAATAATTAACTTATTTAGAAAATGGTTAGAAAATAGTTGTCATGAATATAACAGTAGAATATAATTAGTTTCTTAGATTAATTATACATTAGTTTGTTAGTTAATTGTTTAAACTTGCTTTGTTAGAAAAAGTAGTTACATTTTGTTACAAAATGGTCGCATGAATATAATTAACTGACTAATTTTAGAAAATGTTCAAAAATGTTAGAAAATGATTGTCATGAGTATAATTAAGTAAAATATAATTAGTTTGTTAAATTAATTGTATTGTAACGTCTTTATAAAAACATTGTTAAGTTTTTGTATCAACTGCTTTGTTTTATAATGTTTTATCCAAATGTGATTCAAATTCAACCAATTATTTTTTTAAAAATATAAAATTGCTACTAAATATCTGAACAATTTTGTAAATAATTTTAATTATTTATTTAATATTCTTTTTGATCAAGATTGATATCACCGAGGCGAAATGTCTGATATGGCCAATACAGCTGATTTCTATACCTAAAGCTGTCAGCCGATGCTAATTTTGATTCCGAGATTTTGATCCATGGCTGCCAGGGTTTTGTGGGCAAGGAGGGATATGGGTCTCAATCACATGGTTGGGGTTGTATCTCCTGCATATGCAACCGGCTCACCCAGTTATAGAAGTTATAAAGCTACTGTGTATAAATCATTGGCTAAGGTAGGATTAAGTGGGCTTGACTCACGATGGCTTAATAAATGGCTTAGGCTTAATCCCCCATATCACTGCCACGCCTTGAGTAAAGTCACACAATCCCTTACCAGAATTACCACACCTTGCCACCCAGGGCAATGTTGTAGTCCTTTTCCTTGTAAAGAATCAAAGGAAAAAAGAAGGGAGATGTGGTAGCAGCAGTGGCAATAATAATAAATAATAATGGAGTGATACAACAAGAACAATAGTAGTAACAATCAAATAGAAGAGGAGAGAGAAAGGAACGAGAAGAAATGAGAGGTGGAGAGTAGACTAGATAGAGTGAGAAAGGGAGGAAGAAAAGAGGACTAGAAAAGAAGAACGGACACTGGAAAATTAAACCAAACCAGAAACTGCCTTTTTTATTCGTCAGAGGATTGTTGGGGAGACAAATTGCATGAAATTAGTATCAACATAGAGGTTCTTGGCCATAATTCTACGCATGAAAATGTAGTAGAAAATGCGGATGTTTAGTTCAGAGACACGCTTTATTTTTCTTTCATCATCAATTGTTTTTTCGGCCTTCATTACTGTATAAAAGTCAACTATAACTATCATCATCAAAAACATGCAGATGATGCATCAAATGTTCTGACATAAACTGATTAAATGGTGGTGCTATTGTTCATTATTTCTTGCTGGTGCTAATAGCCTAATACCCATGACTCTTTTATTCTTATGAAAAGAAACCTATTAAGAGTTCTTCAATACACAATAATGGATCATTTTTTTAGGATTAGAGTATTTTTTTTTAATTAATTATTATCTTTTTTCAGCTTCCTGCAGATATTGACTGGCATTTTATTGGCCACCTGCAAAGTAATAAAGTCAAATCCCTTCTTGGTAATCTACTTTCTGTTATTGAGGTTAAATTTTATTTGGTTTTTCTCTTGTGCTAAGTATCATGTTATTTCGTTTGAATGACTTTAATTTTGAATAAAGAAGACTGAGCTTTCATAATGAATTGTCTTGGAGGTATCTAAAAGGTCTTGGTTATGTTTTTGGTGATCCACTTTAAACATGTACCATTTCCCTTTACTTGAGAAATTTTTTCTTCAGTAAGTGCAAGAACATGTCATTACTTTTTCTTCCCGTCAATATTCATGTTCGTTATTGTGGCTACATGACTTCTTTAGGTTTATCTTTTCCCTGCCTTGGGGCCACACTCTCTCTTTAGAGTTGTTAACATTTTAACTTTAAATTAGTAATCTAGCATATTGTGATTGGCTAACACTACTGAAAATAATATGTCAAAGTTATTTCGCTTCGTAATCTTGAATTTAGTTGTACTTATCACATATTTTCATAAAGAGTGAACAACAAAAAGTTTCTTTTTTGATATACAATGAGTTTAAGGAATGATTCTCATTGCATTTGCTTTATTCTTTATATTAGAATTCTTGATAGATTATTTTGCTATGTATTATTATTGTTTCAATTTTTAAAATTGCAGTTATTATAAATTATTAATTTATCTAAGTCCAGTGCTTTTGAATAAATAAGATTTTAGCATGATGAGTCCTGGGCAGGTGCACATTTGATACGTCAGTTATATAGTTTATTTTGAACCATCACGCTCTAAGAAAGACTGCTCGTTTCTCTGTTGTTATGACTTTTAGGAAAAAAGTTTGATAATTTCAATTGATAATCAATGATTTCCACGTGATTAATAACTAGCATTGTCCATCTTTGTTATACGGCTAGTGTCCCAAACCTTTACATGGTCGAGACTGTAGACGATGAGAAGGTAAAGTTTAATTCTTTACTAGTTTCCCACTTTTAAAGTAATTTATGCTAGCTCTTTTGTCAATGAAATAATTTGTTGCCTTGATGAAGTGATTGTAATATCGATGCATTGCCTCTTTAGGTGTCAGAAAATAAGCCACAAATTAATTTAAGGTTTGTTTAAATGTACAACATCTGATGGACTTCAAAGGCCAAGATACTATACAAAGTGCGCGTATTATTTTTATCCAGAGTTCTATATTTGGTTAAATGAAATCTCTCGTTTGTTTTTGCATTTGCTTATTGCTTGTTTAACACATCAAGCAATTAGTTTAATAGGAGCATAATGGGGCACCTCCAACTAAATGTGACCATGATTCACATATTGATCATGAACCATTTATTTACATGCTTTCATGAGCTTTGCATCTGTTTCTTATTACCTGATGGGAAATAAAAAAGAATTGTTGCAAATGTGTACATGTTGGAAGCTGTAAACTATCTTCCCCAAGTTATCATACAATTGGATTGTAAAGTAGTCTGTTATTACAACTGAGAGTCTAGACAGTCTTGTTAGATTGATGCATCTGAATTCATTCTTTCAGATTGCTAATCATCTCGATTGTGCGGCGGCGAACTTAGGGAGGCAGCCTTTGAAGGTCTTGGTCCAAGTAAATACCAGTGGAGAAGAGTGTGAGTAGAAAAATCATGACCACCTTTACTGTGCATTCTGTCCTTTTCATGAGAACACCATCTATATTAAAGTTATTTAGGATTATCATAGTAATTTGTTATATTCCATATTCCTCCTACGTACTCTTATCTCTTGTTTTTTAGGAGATTTTTTTTTATTTACCTCTTGTTTTTTTCATGAGATACATTTCTTGTTTTAGTTTCTTTTTTAGAATGTAGTTCTCAGCCTGGCTATTTAAATGAAGTTATTTACAGCTGTTAATATGCTTGCACTCTGAAATTTGTATGGAAGCTTTAATTAACGTTTATTGTTTTGCTGGTTGCAATTTATCTTTTCAGCAAAATATGGTGTAGAACCCTCAGGATGCGTAGAACTGGCTAAGCATGTCAAGCAAGCCTGCCCAAATCTTATTTTCTCGGGGCTAATGACAATAGGAATGCTAGATTACTCTTCGACTCCAGAAATTTTCAAGGTGATCTTCAAGTGAACAATAACAGGTATATTTCAATACATTCTTTTTCAGAGAATTTTCTAATTGTGTGGTACATGTTGAGTGCAGACATTGTCGAATTGCAGGACAGAGGTGTGCGAGGCTCTGGGAATCCCAGAGGATCAGTGCCAGCTCTCAATGGGCATGTCTGGTGACTTTGAGCAAGCGGCAAGGAATCATGATTCTTTGATCTCTATAACACAATCTGAGTCCACACGGTTTTTGTTGATGTTTGCAGATCGAGATGGGTAGCACCAATGTTAGAATCGGTTCTACCATATTCGGAGCAAGGGAGTATCCCAATAAGGATTAAGATCCAGCAAATTTCGGCTGCCCGGTTCAAATGTATATTTCATTTGAGATCATAATAGTGATAAGGAGCATACAGTCCATTTCTCATGTTATACAACAGTATACTACTGTTTAACTCAACATTGTTCTATTTAAATCTTGAAATTCTGTTCCTGGGTATATTAGTGCAGTGGATTGTGAGAGATTGTTGACTATTGAGTCTTAATATATTGTAAAACATTACCAAAATCAGATACAAAATTATGAATAACTGGAAGCAATTTGCTTGTCACATGCATATGAACCCAGAGGACTGCATGCTCAATAATCAGCATATACATTGCAAGTCTTGCAATGATATCTTGAGATCAATGAGGACTGTAAGACAGCCTCATGCACGAAGGCATGGCATATAGCGTCTGATTTGTGCTCAGAACTCCGTCTTTTGAGAACTTGTTGCTTCACAGAGCCCTGTGTGTGTGCAGCATGCAGCGTTAGCGAAGCAGCCCATTCCATATCTCGAGCAGTCGTTCGCAAGTTTTCTCAACGTTTCCGAGCATATAAGCTCCTTGCATGGTAACATTTTGCTGCTGCACCAGCGAGGCGAACATATTTATCCTTTTATTCAATGCTTCAGATGTCTGTTTTTGGTGATAGTAGGCCAATGTAAATAAACTATGCAGCTTCTCAACCTTTCTTGGTCAATTTAGTAACTTGCTTTCATCTTCGAGGATCTTCAGAAGGCCGATACTTGCTGAGGATACATGATCAACAAAATAAAACAAGAGGATGTGTAACCAATTCAAAATCCATAATCCATTACACCTGGGTTTAATGTCCAAGTGTTCCAGTTATGTGCTAAGACATTATACTTGCACACGATAACCCAAATTCTACGCAAATAGCTCAGTTTGCTCACTGTCTATTAGCTAACAATGTAAGATAGCACAGCACTGACTTCAGAGAATGCTGACAGTACCCGAAATAGAGATGTATGACTGTTCAAATTGTCTGTATATGATCCTTTGGCTGGCAGAAAGAGCCAGCAACCAAAAAAGCAGCAGAAATAAGCGAAAATTAGGTTTCTAGCATCATTGTACAGCAGCTAACAGGCATTAACCAAATGAACACATTTAAACTACCATTTCTCATTACTTGCTCAATATCATTACAGACATTCAACTGTTGGTCACATTGTTCGGATTGACTATTAACAGTGTAATTCACTTCTACTAGTGTTTATAAAGTCAGCACTGGTTTTTGCTACCCAGTAGACTATTTCTTGATGCCATTCGCCACATAAGAAAATTTCAATACATTTGCTACATGACAAGGAGTTTCAGATCTCTCTCGTTCCCTCTCTCAACAGTGGAAACAGAAGGAAACTAATAAATGCCAGAAAATACTGTTAGTAATTCGGACTAATTTGAACTCTCCCAGTTTCTCTTTTTCCACCAAATGATGCTGTAAATTAGTGACACTGAAGCAGTCATCTTTCAAAAGAGAAGCGGAGATGAAGCAATCCACCGAAAAGAGGCATGTAGCAAGGGCCAGATACACGGGTGTGAATTGCTCTTGCTCGAATGTCTTGCTTTTTACTGCGCTGAAAATTGTCAGGCACAAGTTTCTTTTCCTGAGAACTCTAAGCTCTCTGGATGTACATGCCTCTTCAATGACCCAAAATGCTCCATTGGTCATTTCAAAAATCCCCATCAAGCCTAACTTGTGGATTTGATTAGGGCCGCATGCTTCACACTCTCAAGATTCGAGTCAGTTTGTATACCTGCCACCAGGAAGACGAGTTGGTACATTTACTAGTTGAACTATTGGTGCAAAAAGTGAAACCTCACTACATATTAACATTCATCATGATACCTGAGCACTTCTACAAGGTAACATCACCTCCAAGGAGTTCCGGCAACCATCATTCCTGAAAAATGTAATAATATTTGTATAACATATGAAGGGGGCATTTTGGCTCTTGAGATATAAGGTAATGAAATGGTAGTGTAGCAGAATATCTGAAAAGAATATTGATGCAGGCACCCAGCCAGGGCACGTGAACCAAAGAAGATGAAGTCGCACAACTCAAGGTTGATTCGAGCAATTCAAGGATTTTCATGTTTTTTTTTTTTAGTTTTTATTAGTAGTCGTATTTTCTTTAAATTTTTAGTATCACATCGACTCTGGCTTGGAAACTCAAAACTAGTAAGGCCTATAAATACAAGCCAAGAATTTTTATTTTGAAAAATGAAGAATTTTGAATAAAAGTTGTTATTGGAGATTTGTGTTATCTCGAATTGTTTAGAATTTGAATTCCTAATTATTTTTAAAAAAACCCTAACTTTAGTCTAATTTCTTTCTTCCTCTTTCTCCTTTCCTCCATCCAGCCCCTTCCTCTCTCTTTTTTAATCGTCGTCCACTGTTCTTCTTTCTCAATCTCTCTATTTTTTTCTCTCCTTCCTCCCTCTCCTTCACAGCATCAAACCCAACAAGAAGCACCAGAGAACCATCTTCCCCTCTTAATTTCTCCTCTTCCCACTGCCAGCAAACACCACCACCATTTTCCTCACTCCGCCGCTAGCACCCCACTACGCCGCGCCGCCACTGCCTTTCCTGCAGCATTGCTCCTCCACCTTCCCAGTCTGATCCAATCTCCCTCCTCGTTGTCCTCGCTCTCCGCCGAGCGCCCGCCAATGTCCTCCCCCATGTTGCCCTCTTTCTTCCTCCGCGCAACCTTCATCACCTCCGACGTCACGTCGACGGAGTTCCCGCCCGATCTCCACCTGTGTGTTCTTTGTCGTCCAGTCGCCCTACCCACGCGTCCTCGTCTTCGTGCTTCGCTTGAGCACCGCTGCCCGTCGTCGACAACTCCACCACATCTGCCATTGACTGCCTCTCTCTCATGATTGTTGCCAAGTGAGATCACTTCGGGTGCAACTGAGAATTCCAAACCGAATCCAATTTCTTCCCCTTGGGTTTCATAAATTGGGTCCAATCAAAAGCAACCCGACCCACACTCAATAAAGAAAAGGAGTTTGGGTTTAAGTGACAACCAGATTGCTACAATATCGTGCCCATCTGCTACAATAAAGGGTTCAGACAGAACAGACCCGTTTAGAGACAGCAGCCGTTTTGAGCCGTAACTTGCACATCCGATGTCTGATTCAGGTGTTTTTCAAACTGTTACGATCGTGACGCCGAGCTCTACGCGCAGGCATCCTCTACAGGTCACTAAGGTCTCTGTGATCATCAGTAGATAACTTTTTTTACACGTTCTATATATTTGTGGGTTCGATAATCATCTCTATTATTCTATCGATTATATATGTTACCACAAATACTGTGAGACTGTGAGATTCTATTAACCCTGTAATTGCTAGTCATAAATATTGATTGTACAAGCTTTGCCATCATAACTGAGTCGTTCCATCACTTTATTTTAGATTGAGAATGATAACACTGCACTTGCGCATTTTGTTAAATCCATCTGTTGCATTATTAGTTTTAACTATTTTTCTACCCAAGCTCGTATAGTTGGTGAAACATAGCAAGTTTATCAAATCATTGATCTCTGATTCACACATACGCACACGTTTCACATCATTTTGATATCAGAGCCAGGTTAGGAAAGGATCTGCATCACGTATGCATTTGCTTGAAAATTTTACTATTTTTTTGGATTAAATAAACATCTAATTTAGATTTGCATCCTTCATTTTCATTTAGGTTTTGTGTAATGATACCCACCCATAGTGGACACTCATATCTGTTAGAAGAGTTTAGCAAATCTCACTCCACCCCAATGGATCCCCAGCATATTGCAGCAATATTCGTCGAGATAAATGTTAAGCTAGTGATGTGAAATGGTGTGTACGTGTCATGTAGGGAACCAGTGATATAATCGAACTCGCTATGTTTCACCAAATAGAAAGATCTTCGGTAGAAAAATAATTCAAAATTAATAATGTTGCAAATGGATTTAACAAGATTGTAAGCGTAGTTTTGAACATCTCTAATCTTAATTAAATTAAAACAATACATATATTATACAGGATAAGTTCTAAAGTTAATATCAAAGCTAAGCAATTACAGAATTTACAGATTCACACATCTCACAATATAGTGGACATCATGAAACATCGATAATAAATTAAAGATAGAATTAATTGGTTAACCCAACTAATAATCCAATTACTGAAATAAACTCACTGGTGTAGATCTAGCTGCTATTGTTGCTTTTTTGTTACAGTTGTAGTCGTTAACTAATGAACACTGATTGGATCTCGACGTGATGACAAAAAATAGCAAAGTTCAGAAAAAAAACATCACCAAGAGGGGATTTGTCCCTGAGACAACTATTAAGAAAGGAACTGACTATCCTGTAGGGCCCATTCTGCTTGGCTTCTTTATCTTTGTGGTCATTGAATCATCTCTGTTTCAGATAATCGGAACGTCAACGATTGGCAGGAAGGCATGAAATGCATACAGTAGTTGATGGCATCTGAGGTGAGTTGAAGCATATATGCATCTAAATTTCAGATCTTAACATTGTAAACTTTTATCATCCTATGTAAAAGAAGAGTTAAAGAGAGAGTAAAGGAAGAGAAGAATAAGTGAATGATTATCAACACAAAGAAACAGATGGAGAAAGAAGAGGACCAGAAAGAGATATGAAGCACTTGCATGCAAAAGCATTTCAGACAGAGAGAGGAAGAGTAGCAAGCAAGGGAGATTTCTTCAATTTCATTCATCATTATCTCCAAACCAAGTACACACTTGCCTACATATAGGCTACAAACTGATAACTACCCACAACAACAACTAAGCCAGTTGTCCCAAGTATTTGGGGTAGGCTACATGAACCAAAAGAGAATTACGCCAGATCGGGCACATGGAACAGCTTTCTCCACTCATAACTACCCACACAAATCTAAAATTATCCACTACTATACAACTACTCATGACTTGTCTTCACTACTAAAGAAAATACAAAGAAAATACACAATAAAATACAAAACAAATACAAATACTACAAAGATAAGTCAGCACTGATGTTCCCATCAATTCTCCTTAGATGGGAGAGAACTCGACCCCGTCGAGTCAATTGCAGAATTGTTCTCTTAATGCGATAAGTTTGTTTCTTGCATATCAGATTATTAGTCAAGGTACACGATAAATTTCTCATCTTAAATGTTATCAATTTTCTCTGTTGCATAGGATGAATATTTGAAAGTGAGGAAGTGAAGGACTCTCAAAAATTTGTTCAGGATAAGGCTCATCAATCAGTAAATTGTTGATGGATAATCAACACCTTGTAAATCACTTAATCCTCAATATTGAAAATAGAACTGATGTCAAATCTATAACATAAGTATTGTAATTTAAATTCTTTTAAGATTTTGAGAAGTCTAGCACTACAGGCATGCAAATCTTTAACAGTTTTCAAGAAAAACCATTTCGGACGAATTCGAATAATCACAAAATTGTCAACACTTAAAGTTTTAAATTATTTCCTAACGTCAGATCATAACTTATAGTTAGCGTTGCTTGTGTAGAACTTGCATGTGTGTGGTAAAATATGATGCAGATTCAGATGTTTAGGCTTAAAATGCATACTTAGAAACTCTATAATGAAGTGCAGTAGAGATCTCAACTTAGTGCCTATCATTGCTAAAGAGGTCTTTCAAAAAATAAATGAACTTTTGACTTCTTATTGGATATTAAAAGTTTTAGGCACTTGGATCATCAGATCAACAATATACACGACCTCGATCAAAAAAGATTATCAGATGTATGATCCTGAAGGTATGAGACAGTTTACCTGTTTTAACAATGAAGATAAAATATATGCAAACAGGTAAAGGCAGAGGAGATGCACCCTTAAATTTAACAGTAATGGAGAAGAAGTTGATAATCTGTAAGGCGTCATATTCTCCCATAATTGTATCCTCAAAAATTTTGAAAATAGATCGATCATAGATGAAAACATTCTTGATCTTACCTACACCCTTCGTCACTGTATATCTCCAAAAATTGTCCTCATAGAAATGAATGTTTCTTGGGACAAAGCAGTGAAGCATTGTTACTTGATCTCTAGTGACAATCATCAACTTACCCTTTGAGTTCAATGTGCATGGTAGGTTCCATCTTATGATGTGGTAAGTCGAAAAGATTAGATCCTGGGACTAAATTAATGATGTGTTGGATATCATGCGTCGGTGGTAGCTTGCCCGGGAGGTCTTCATGAAGGACTTTAGTAATCCTTATAATCACATGGGTGAGTTTTGGAGAAATCAGAGTATTGTCTTTAAGTGAGACATCAGAGGTAACTTCCACAAGTTTTGTAATCACTGGGGTGGCTTTGGGAAGAATTGGAGTACTGACTCCTCAATGTCATCACCTGTGAATTCTCTGTTAAAGTCAGAGTTCTCTGAATATTTTGCCTGATAAATGAGCTCTTCAGAATCAAACTCTGTATTTATTATAAGCAGTTTGTCAATGGCAACTCTAACTGGGCTTGGTGTCGGCAGTAGAAGAGGGAGGGGTTGACGACCAGAACAGACAACGACGGTAGGAGTCAGCAATAAAGGAGAAAGAGACTCTGAATTTGTAACAAATGGTTCCTTAACTTTAATTACTTTGACTGGACTTTTACAGCTGACCGCAACATGCCCATAATCCTGACAGTTGTTACCCTAGATTGCAGGATGATAAGAGGTGGACTTGAATGCTTGATCCAGCCTAGTTATGCAACTCAAAATTTAATCTATCTTTTGAAAGATTTTAGAGTTGGTGTTCATATTAATAGTTCTACATGCAATGACACATTTCTAACATCTATTGGATGCAACCTAGCACATACATGATTGAAATTTCTAGCCTAGAACCATGATCTGATAACAAACTGATGTAAAACGGCGTGTGCGTATCATGTAGAGAACCTAATGATATAATCGAACTCGCTACATTTCACCAAATAGAAAAATCGTCGGCAAAAAAATAATTCAAAATTAATAATATTGCAAATGGATTTAACAAGATTGTAAGCGTAGTTTTGAACATCTCTAATCTTAATTAAATTAAAAAAAAACCTATATTATACAGGGTAAGCTTTAAAGTCAATATCAAAGCTAAGCAATCACAGAATTTGTAGATTCACACATTTCACAATATAGTGGACATTATGAAACATCGATAATAAATTAAAGATATAATTAATTGGTGAACCCAACTAATAATCCAATTACTGAAATAAACTCACTGATGTAGATCTAGCTGCTATTGTTTCTCTTTTGTTGCAGCTGTAGTCGTTGTTAACTGATGAACACTGATTGGATCTCAACGTGATGACAAGATAGCGAAGTTCACAAAAAAAAAAACATCACCAAGATCTGTCCTTGAGACAACTATTAAGAAAGGAAATGACTAACATATAGGACCCATTCTGCTTGGCTTCTTTATCTTTGTGGTTATTTGATCATCTCTGTTTCAGATAATTAGAACATCAACGATTGGCGGGATGGCACGAAATGCATACAGTAGTTGACGGCACTTGAGGTGTAGTTGAAGTATATACACATCTAAATTTCAGATCTGGACCTTGTAAACTTTTATCATCCTATGTAAAGGAAGAGTTAAAGAGAGGGTAAAGGAAGAGAAGAATAAGTGGAATGATTGTCAACACAAAGACACAGATGGAGAAAGAAGAGGACCAGAGAGAGATATGAAGCACTAGCAGGCAAAAGCATTTCAGACTGAGAGAGGGGAGTAACAGGCAAGATAGATTTCTTCAATTCATTCATCATTATCTCAAAACCAAGTACACACTTGCCTACATATAGGCTACAAACTGATAACTACCCACACAAATTCGTAACTATCCACTACTATACAACTACCCATGACTGTCTCCACTACTAAAGAAAATACAAAAAATACAAAATAAAATACAAAATAAAATACAAAACAAATACATCAAATCACAAATACAAATATTACAAAGATAAGTCAGCATTGATGTCCCGATCAAGAAGCCCTTAAGACATTCGACAAAAGGCTGACCAAAGTAAAAGTTATGCGTAAACCACCTGAGTCACCCATAGGTGATCAAGGCCCACCGAGAAACAACCGACGTAACAACACCGATAACCCATCCAATTCCAATGCTCAATATCTGAAAAGTATCAAGATCGATGTCCCCAACTTTGATGGACGTCATCACCCACAACTTTTCATAGGCTAAACACTCCAACTAGATGGTACTTCACATGGTAGAAACTCACTGAATCTAAAAAAATTAAGTATGATGCAATAAAATTGTCTGACCAAATTAGTCAGTATTGAAAGAACCTAGAAAACAGACGTGCAGCCCGTGGTCGACCACTGATTGACGCATGGGATAATATGAAAGAAGAGTTAAAGACAAACTATGTGCCACCATCGTTTAATGCTCGTCTCATGGACAACTGGCATCAATACACTCAAGGCAACAAATCTTCAAAGAAGTATATTGAGAATTCGATGAATTCCTCATCAGATGCAGTACCATCCACAAAGAAGGTGAGCTAAAATTCTTTCTAAATTCAGCGCCGACCTTAGAAATGACCGACGAAATGAATTAGATGCAACGTACGCTTAGTTCAAGATCTAGATTCCGTTCGAGCATCACGATTATAGAGCCTCAGCGTCTAGACCTTCCCCATCTCCCAACCCAATAAGTTTAGTACCCAAACCCTTTCACATAGGGATGACATCAGGGTAAGAGTCTTGAACAGGACAACAAAAACAAGTGCCCCAGTCCTCCAAAGTTAGTTTCACAACCAAGTGGTACAAATGTCAAGATTATGAACACTTAGCTACCAGTTGCTCTAGTCTCGTCAGAATCATCATTATAAATGGAACACCCACCGAAGCCACTGAGTCAGACTCTGATGCATACATCTTTAAGGGAGAAGATTCTGAAATTGACGAAGAGCCCACAAGTGATGTTGATCTCAATTGTATTAATCAAACACCATCTACTCACTTGTACGTTATTAGATGTGTCTCCTCACCAGCTGAAAAAGAGATTGGAGAAAAAGTGCGACCTTCCACACGTTCACTAAAATTAGAGATAAGAGTTGTAAAGTGGTTGTGGACAGTGAAAATTGTATTAATGCAATATCGTCCAAATCGCTCAAATATCTTGGATTAGAGGTTGTAACCCACCCACTCGAAGTGTCTTAGATTGACTTCACGGCACCTAAGATCAAACAATGATGTCTTGTCCCAGTCAATTTCAATCATTATAAGGACAAGATCTGGTGTGATGTGATCACCATGAATGTGGGTCAAGTCATATTAGGTAGATCATGGTTGTTCGACAAAAATATCACCATTTATGGTTAATCCAACATGTGTCAATTTGAGCATGAGGATAAACAGATAAAGTTACTACCCTTGAAACCCAATACTGGACATCCTAAGCAAACATCCACTTTGGTTTTGCTCCCAATCCCATCTTCTCCACCGCTTATTGCTATTGTTCTCTCTTCATCTCCCACAAGTCATGCATACCATGTCCGCAAACCGCTTTCTCTTACTGCTAATACCATCCCACAATAGAACATTCGAGTCTGCACCTGCATTTGAATCACATAAACACGTGCACAAACTACACAAAAAGATCAATGATGAAAATAAATGGAGCAATGTGAAGCCTACTTTACGAACTGACAGTATAAAATATTTAAAGCTTTTATTGTAGGCAATTATGTGATGATTCGGATTTATCTGAAACAGTTTCCTTCGAGAACTGTTAAGATGTTGCAAGTCTACAGTGCTGAACCTTTCAAGATCTTGAATAAATCGAATTGCAATACTTATTTATAAATCTTCCTAGAGATTATAATATTAGTTATACTTTCATGTTAACGATCTAGTGGATTACAAAGATTTTGATTGTAGCCCATTGGTTATTAAGCCTTCACGTAAGTCATTCTCTGAGAGACCCCCACTTACTCCTCTCAGATACTCATCTCATTACAGCAAAGAAGCTTGATAAAGTTTTAGAGGATGAGACTATCACCACCAAAGCTGGTGGAACTCACAGGTACTTGAACAAATGTAAAGGAAAAACACCGATTGTTGATTCACAGCTAGATCGAGGTGATTTGCAGCGGACTGATCTAATATAGCAGGGGAGCACTATTCCACCTGATTTAATGGGGTCGAGTCTTCTTCCACCTCGGGAGAATGATGCAGGCACCCAACCATGACGTGGAACCGAAGAAGACGAAGTCGCACAACTCAAGTTTGATTCGAGCAATTCAAGAATTTTCATGTATTTTTCTTTTTATTTTTGGTTTTCATTAGTAGTTGTATTTTTTAGTACCACATCGACTTTGGGAACTCAAAGTTTGTAAGGCCTATAAATACAAGCCAAGTATTTTTATTTTGAAAAATGAATTTTGAATACAAGTTGTTATTGGAGATTTGTGTTATCTCAAATTGTTTAGGATTTGAATTTCTAATTATTCTAAACAAACCTAACCCTAATCTAATTTCTCTTCTCCTTTCCCGCATCCAACCCCTTCCTCTTTCTCTTTTTTAGTCGCCGTCCACTGTTCTTCTTTCTCAATCTCTCTATTTTTCTCTCTTTCCTGCCTCTCCTTCACAGCAACAAATCCAACAGCAAGCACCACAAAACCATCTTTCCCTCTCAATTTCTCTTCCCACAGCCAACGAACACCACCACCACTTTCCTCACTTCGCCGCCAGCACCCCACTACGCAGCACCGCCACTGCCTTTCCTACAGCACTGCTGCTCCACCTTCCCAGCCTGCTCCAATCTCCCTCCTCGTTGTCCTCGCTCTCCACCGAGCGCCCGCCAATGTCCTCCCTCCGTTGCCTTCTCTTTCTTCCTCTGTGTCGCCTTCATCACCTCTGACGTCATCGCCGTCGGAGTTCCTGCCCAATCTCCTCCACCCATGTGTTCTTCGTCGTCCAGTCACCCCATCCACGCGTCCTCGTCCTCGTGCTTCGCCTGAGCACCGCCGCCCATCATCGACAACTCCACCACATCGGCCACTGACTATCTTACTCACGATTGTTGCCGAGTGAGATCACTTCGGGTGCAACTGAGAATTACAACCCGAATCAAATTTCTTCCCTTCGGATTTCAAAAATTTGGTGCAACCAAAAGCAACGTGACTCGCACTCAATAAAGAGGAGTTTGGGTTTAAGTTACAACCAAATTGCTACAATGTCGTGCCCATCTCTACAGTAACGGGTTCAGATAGAACAGACCAGTTTAGAGCCAGTAGCCGTTTTGAGCTGTAACTTGCACATCTGGTGTCTGATTCAGGTGTTTTTTGAACCTTTACGATCGTGACTTCAAGCTCTACACGCAAACATCCTCTACAGGTCACTAAAGTCTCTGTTATCATCAGTAGGTAACTTTTTTTTACACGTTCTATCTATATATAGTTTGATAATTATTTCTATTATTTATCGATTATATTTAATGCCACAAATACTGTGAGACTGTGTGATTCTGTTAACCCTGTGATTGTTAGTCATAAACATTGATTGTACAAACTTTGCCGTCATAACTTAGTAGTTGCATCACTTTATTTTACATTGAGAACAGTAACATTATACTTGTGTGTTTTGTTAAATTCATCTGTTGAATTATTAGTTTTAACTATTTTCTTACCCAAGCTCGTGTAGTTGATGAAACGTAGCAAGTTTCACACGCAGAGTTTCACATCAACTATGCATGTTAATTGTAGCATAAACTACATTAGCAAATATTTTTTTAAGAACAGATACAATGCATTATAAAGGCACCTTTTGTTAATGGTTCTCTGAAGATACTGATCACTCTTGAGCGCTCCATATCCACCATAGCTGATTTCATCCGTGTTCAGTACTACCTACAGCCACAATAATTCAAGATAAACCACCTCCACCATCTTATTCCTAAGATTAAGCATAGCAAATAGAAGGAGAATGACTGATTCATTGCTGAAAAAATTGTTTGTACAGGCCCAGGAGACGGAGACTCCATTACAAATTCGAGTGGATAAATAAATAACTCTATAAGCACAGAAAGTTAAGGAACCTTAAACAAGTAATAGTCTTCTAATTTTGGCTAAACCAAACAATGAGTCTCAAGTATGGATAACTAAACTGCCATCAGCTAAAAACATAATAGAAAATACACTAGGGTTAGACTACAAATAAACAATTGTAATATTGGACAAGGAAAGGTTCCTTGCTCTTTCACACAAACATGCACTCACGTTTATAAAAAATAGTGGCAAACTATGTACACACACTCCTATCGTGAACCCGTGTCATGTCGGACGCGTGTTCTGTGTGCGCTTTTCAAAATTTGTCGTTATCGACGTCTCATTTCACTTCCGTGTTGTGTCAGTGCCACAGAGGTGGCAAGAAACAAATCTGATCTCAAACCAAGCACACCTGTTTATGCTTATCCAGAAGAGAAGCAACCTTCCCATGTTATACACTAAGAGAGAGACTCAACCCAAGAGGAGCTAGTAATATTTAGCACCCTTTCCCCTCCTAAAATAATAAGTAGAAATAAATAAAAGGTTTTAAAGAAAAGAAAATAAAAAAGAAAACAAACAAACAAAAGGAAAAGAAAAAGTATCTTTTAGATTGGTGCATAACTCCCTGACGTGTAGCTTTATGGTGCTTTCAATGTGCTTGCCCAAAAGCAACACCTGCATCATCAACTAAGTTTGAAGCAAATCAACGGATAAAGTTATTAATGTGCCTGCTTGTAACTACTGATGTGCTCATATTTAAGATGAAAATAAACATATTTAAATTTAAAATGATGAGGTCTGAACAAAGGACCTCACACAGAAACCTAGTATTATGGTACCAAGTTGGAAACCCACTTAACTCAAAAGCTTAAGCTAATGGGTTACGGAATCACAATGTATGTAAGGCAAACGTGACACACAACAATGTTCATATATGTAGCAAATATAAGGACTTATTAAAATTCAATAGCCAATATTAATAGATATAAAAGAGAAGAAAATAAAAACTGAAGAACAGAAAACTTAGGAGATAGAATTTGCTACTTACTTGGTACTCTCCAGCTTCTTCTACCCCAATAATGTAACCCTCAACAGAGATTTCAGGGTGAAAGTTGAATACAAAGAGAAGGGGGCCTTTCAGGTAGGATATTATCTGCCACAGAGAATATATACAAGTCAACTTCTACCACTGTCAAATATAATTTGGAGAATACTGTGAACATGTCATGCTAGTAGGCAAGTTGATATAGCAAAGAAATTACACTGGTAAATTATATTATTTGATTGAAGAGGATTAGAAGGTCATAAATTGGGCATTATGGTATTTTAGTTTTGCTTCAATGAGAAATTCTCCCAAAATGAACGTTACTAAGTAGTTCTGTAAGTTCCTTTCTGGCACTTTTATAGTTTCTGTTAGTATTTATGACTACAAAGGTGTAAAGTCTAAAACAAAGCTGGTCTGCCAATTTCAATCAGGCTTGCAACAATTGGAAATAGGCATGTTTGCTGTCTTTTTCTTCTTCTTTTTTTTTTTTTTTTGTTGTTTGGGGGGGGGGGGGGGGGGGGGGTAGGATTTTCCCCTTAAACAGTACAATATATGGCGTCCCATATAAAGATCCTATTTCACGGCAAATAAACATTGTTTAGTCATAATTTTTTAAGGATGATCCTAAACACCATTAGAGCTAGTACTTTTGTATTATCAATCATATTATTGCAATGCTAACATATCATCATCATGACAATCTGATGGGAACATCTAATGGCTTAGTTTGTTTTAATTGGTTATGTAGTTGGTTTATTTTATCTTAGTTTGTTTTAGTTGGTTATATAATTGAGTTATTTTATCTTAATTTATTTTAATTGGTTATATAGTTGGGTTATTTTATCTTGAGTTTGTTTTGGTTGGTTGGTTATGTAGTTGGTTTAACTTCTCTTTAGTTTGATAAAGTTGGTTAGTGTAGTTAGTTTATTTTATCTTGTTCGCACATTGGTTGTGGTGAGAGTTCTTGTGTGACGTAAGCCTATAAAAGACAAAAAACTGCTTTGGAGATTTTCAATTGATGATTAATAAAAAATGCTTGATTGTGTAACCAGTCTGTTTTTGGGTGAGATGCCCTAAAGAGAGAGTCACAATAATTTTCTTGGTTACAAATTCTAAGTTGAGATTCCCTAGTGTTTGTTCCCAATTATCCTTCTTTTTTCGTCCCCCATCATTTTGGTATCGGAGCCAGGTTCCTAATTTTTTTTACCAAAATCTCAAGACCACGATTTCTCCACCAAAGATAGTATCAGCCGAAAATCATCAAAATTTGCACGTGGCACTGCTCATCGCCGCTGTTTATCATTGCCTTCTTTCAGCCGCAAAGTCCATTATCACCGTCTTCTGCCACCGACATCTTACAATTCCACCATCACTGTTCAACACAACTACCACCACCACCTTGATGCAAACCTGATGAACGAATGCCGGCTCCACGATCACCACCATGGCCTGATTGAGAGCCAGGGAGATCTACACTCGACAGGGTTGAGTTTTCCCCAACCACGGGGAAATGATGAGGACATCTAATGGCTTAGTTTGTTTTAGTTGGTTATGTAGTTGGTTTATTTTATCTTAATTTGTTTTAATTGGTTATGTAATTGAGTTATTTTATCTTAGTTTGTTTTAGTTGGTTATATAGTTGGATTATTTTATCTTGAGTTTGTTTTGGTTGGTTATGTAATTGGTTTAACTTATCTTGAGTTTGTTTAGGTTGGTTAGTGTAGTTAGTTTATTTTATCTTGTTCGCACATTGATTGTGGTGGGAGTTCTCATGTGACGTAAGCCTATAAAAGACAAAGACTGCTTTGAAAATTCTCAGTTGATGATTAATGAAAAATGATTGCTTATGCTTTTGTGTAACCAGTGTGTTTTTGGGCGAGATACCCTAGGGAGAGTCACAATAGTTTTCTTGGGTTACAAATTCTAAGTTGAGATTCTCTAGTGTTTGTTCCCAATTATCCTCCTCCTTTCGTTCCCATCACAATCTAATTGTCCCATCAAAATTAGGCAGCTCAAAGTCGATCAAGCTCCGCCAAGGAGATGACCAAAATGATTCCCACCTCAAAAACACTGTTGTGGCCAACTGGTAATTATTTAGGCCTACCTTTTTTGCTTATGCATTTAATGCCAAAGCAATCAATAAGGACAATCTACATTGCATAGACATGGGACATAGACATAATAAGAGAAAAATATGCAGAAATGCAAATATCTTAAACCTAAGATACAAATATTTTGTGGGATGCAAACACGCGCGCGCGCCATCACACACCCACACCTACACGTGCACGCACACATTTCTTTCTACGTGTAAAGGACTATGACAACACATGATATAACAGAATTCACAAGTAGTCACGTAAACCACAATCCCCTAATCATATAAACCATGAAAATAAACACCATAAGCACAAACTTGACAAGTAACATACAAATGATATAAGATAAAATCTTGTGTAGAAAAATAAAATATACTTTCAAGATCAAATATGTTGGACACATGTCAGCATCGAATACGTGTTAGACACGGACATGGGGGCCCTAGTGCGTCAACGCACACAGAGGATTATGGACAGGGGTGCCAATGGGTCAGGTTGGGTCATAATTGTGTCAGGTCAAATTCGAGTCAAGCCGGTTATAGTTGACCCACTCCCGACCCATTTAACAAAGAGGTCAATGTAGCAAACCCATAGCCAACACATATTTAGACAAGGCTATCCGACCCGACCATTTAACCCATTCATTAAATTTCAAACATAATTAAACAACTTAAACCAAAATTATAAAACAACAAGTTAAGGAAAAATACCATTACAATCAAACTTTACAAACAAAATCCTAATTTTATCAAATTAAAATCATGATATCCATATGCTTTAACTTCCAGTTTCTATATGGCTATAGTTTTGAAGTTTATATACTCTCAAATAAACAGGTGACAAACGGGTCAAGCTTCAAACCCGCACCTGATCCGTTAAATAAACAGGTTAGGCAAGTCGACCTGTTTATAACTAAAGCATGTATATGTTTGACCCAAACCCGCAAATTTAAGGTCGGGTTTTCATTGGATAATCGGGTTGGGTCATAATTGCCACCCCTAATTATGGATATGCATTAGCAAAAATGTTTAATTACTTACTGAATACGATAATAGGTGAAATTCATCCTACCATATTAGATTCATTTACATGGTGAACATTTGGTGAACCCTTTGAAAGTATTTGTTCATCTTCATCCAACTTCATCATGTCCTGCAACAAGAAGAAAAGTTGCATGAGTATGCTGACCAGTTCAGAGATATTCAATTAACAATTAAAAGCAGCTACTGTTGTAATTGCTTCAGTCATAGCGGACGGACACGACATTTAAAAAGTTTGATAATTAGAGAGGTACAAGATCTGCGTATTCAATACTTCAGGAAACTGTTCACAATCAAGAAAAAACTGTGCTAGTATAATTGCTTCTTTTAGCATTCACTTGCACAGGCTACGCCTTATGTTCAAAACATAACAAGTTAAAAAATAATCATTTCCTCAATCGTAATGTTCAATGCTTGTAAAGTAAACCCCGAGAAATGAAGTGGAGAAGGTGTCAATAGTTAGTGGGGAAGCTAATTGGGGTTGCTTATTTAAGAGAATGAGAAAATATTGCAAGTTAGGGGGGTTCAGAATATCTCAATAGTAGGCGGAAGATGAAACTTCAAAACCTAGAAGTCTCTTCCTTGGCAAAAATTTAGTAGCTTCTATATTCAGGTTTCAGTTTCTCACGTGTTTCAACAAGTTACTCTGGATGGGACATCCAAAAAAGTAAATTCTTAAATGAACTATTAATTGAACAGTCTTCCTAGCATAACCAATGAATCCCTTGTACATGAGAATAGATAAAATATAACTCACTATAGAATCCTATTATACCTGGGATATCATATAATTAGATTTTGGTTATTAAGTATTATTGCATAGACAAAACTGAAGGTAAATTTAGAACCAAGAATAGAACCACCAAAAAGTCCATTGTTAAGGCATTAACAGAGATCTTGAGAAAGATATATAATGCATGATGCCTCGTTCATTCTAATTTTAATGTCCTGTAGGCCAATTGAATGCCAGCTCAAGCATGGAAGCAATAAATCCACTATTTTAGTGCAAATTCATGGGGGTTGTCACAGACACAAGTCAGGGCCGCATGTTATTCCCTTATTAAATCCGACCATCCATATAAAAGCAATTATAAAAAGTTCACAATTTAACCATTTATTTAAATTCATGTCTTACAAATCGCCCAGTGCATTTACTTTTCCAAAATAAAGAATATCTTGCACCTAAGCATAAAAGACACAACAACAACAACAACAAGATGAATAGACACAAATTATGTCGCTATAAATCATATTTAAAATAAGAAAATATAAGGATTTCTTGCGCGCGCGCCGCACGTGTCCATAAATCTAGTGTTAATAACAAATACATCAATTCTAGTTAAGATATTATACCGATGTACGTGCAAATCAGGAGAATCAATTAACCTTCAAAGCCAGTGTACAAGCATAATTTCCATGTTATCAGGTCAACTCCTAAATTCCAAGATTAGTTTATAACATGTTCTGTAAGAAGCAGTCAGCTTGACACCTGCCCTCCAAATGGATGCTGAATTCTTTAGAAGGCATATTTCAAAAGAGGGATATACAATTGTAAAAGGCCACTAGGACACCTACTCTGCCTGTGATGTTGCTTAGCTTAAGGTCTTAAGCTCACACAATTCTTAGCTTCTGAAAGAGAAGAAGGAACGAGAAATTTCGATATGGCACCACTTGAAAACTGTAAAGCCAAGTTAATGGAGACATTAAAGATACAGAAATCAGAATCATAGCTCCATAAGATACGTCCGTACCTTGTCAAAGTTGAAAAGACTGTTGTGCAGTCCTTTATCCATTAACAAATTCCATTGACGGTTGGCAGAGGCAAATGAATGGTTGTTGCTTGGCATGGGGAACTCAACTTTCTAGTAAAAGAAGAAAATTTTATGTAATCAAGATAACATCTGACTTTCCTTCAGAAATATGGAACAACTAGAAATGAAACCAATGGAGATATGCAGACTGAAAATTAGACCAAATAAATAATTGTAAGAACAGGGAAGAAAATCTCACATTGGGATGCCCAAATTCATTGCCCATAAAATTGAGGTATGCATGCCCGCATATCGAAAAAGTAATTAGTTTGATCATCTGCAATTAAATAATAAGACTTAAGCAAGTGCATGTCATTTAACAAAAGAAAATGGATTATACAAAATAATATAGTAAGGTCAATAGTTAAGAAAAGCAATAATAACCTATGTCGTATGGACACTCTTGGATCAACAAGTTTGGTTACAGACTCCTAATAGTATTTGAAGTCTTATAAAATCATAGTAATATTATGAGTCATAATTTGAGTATGATGCAGTCTTGTGTGGGGTCCATGTAAGAAGAGCTTTTCTCATAGTTTTATGTAATTGTATTTTGAAATTTTTCTAAGTATGAGATGTAGTCCTTCATAGTTTACATGGTATCAGGCCCTAGCGTTTTTTTAACAAGTCTTCAACAACACCCAACATGCTTTCATTGTCTTTCTTCTTCTTCTTCTTTCAATCCTTCTTTTTTCTTCTTCCTTTCTCTTTTCTTTTTCTTTCTTCCTTCTCCAGTACCCCGTCACCAAGAAAGAGTTATTCTTCATGGATACTGTCATAACAAAAGATAGAGACAGGCTCAAAGTCAGTAATCGGATACTGTTTTCGTGATACTAGTGACCTAAGAGGTAATTTCTATGTTTTTAAATTTAGGACACATTGATGAACTTCTTTGGTCTAATTCTTTCAAATTAACAGTTTTGTACTGAGTTGAAGGATCTCAAAAACTGCCTCTTTTACAAGTTTGGGATTTTAAACATCTTGTATAGAGTTAGGGATCTCTAAAGCTTTTCTAGTGAGTCTAGGTATCTATAGAATCTTCTTTTATACTGAGTTTTGGTGCTCTAAAATCCTAATCGTATCCAAAGAGATGAATATTTGACTTTTGGCACAATTTTTACACAAGTTTGCCATCCAGTTTTCTGTTCAGCTCAAATTCGGTTTGATTTTATTTGCCTTTGACAGCAGCATCACCAAATTAGTGGGTTTGACATCAACATTTAGCAATTCAATATTTGCTTCTAGTGCTTAAGTAATTTTATTTTCTTTGTTCATTTTTATTATTAGACAACCTGTCAATCTCATAGCATTGTGAGTTTAATGGGAAATGTTGAAAATAATAGGTAAGTTTGGTTAGAGTCGTAATAATATTTGGGGTCTTATAGAATCCAGTAATATTAAGAGTCACAATTTGAGTAGGATACGATCTTGTATGGGGGTCTATATAAGGAAAGGTTTGCTCTTGACTTCAACATAATAGTATTTTGTAATTCTTTTAAGTAGCAATAAAGTTGTATGCCTTCATAGTTAATAGATATTTTGACAAAGAAGACGCAACTGTGTCAGTTCTTATCCAATAATTGGATACTCTCATACTTGACGTATATTGTCACATACTTCTCTTGACGCATCATAAAATTTGCAGCGTATTTCGACACATTGGAGACATCCTAGATGAAATCGATAAAAAAAAAGCTTTTAAAATAAATCTAGCTAAACAAAGATTTACAATTCTATTACTTATAAATGAATGTATTGCATTTATATAATTTCTTCAATTTCTCAATAAAAATATGATTGCACATAATTATTGATTTATATGACTAAAATATATTCTGTAACATCTAAGAAAATTGTGTATTCATTCTAGCCTTAAAGATTCATCCTGCAAATGATGATTATTAACGCACATACACACATATACCTTAATCAGGGCGGGGGAATTGGCTTGAGCCCCGCTAGAGTCCAGTCAGTTCGGCCCGTTAAACCCGTGTTTGGGCTAAGCATTGGTATGTTGTGAGTGTCAGATTTGATCAATTAGGTGGACAAAAAAGCCAAGAAAATGATATGTTCTCGACGCCTTTCAAGGTGCTACGACGAAGACTCCAATCAATGTAGGGATGATGTGGTGAACTCTCAGATCAAATCGAGTTATTTTTAGATGAAAATTTTGGCTTTGTGTTGGAGCTGGTTTAAGGTGCCTGGTTAAAATTGAAGTTAATCAAATACAAGCTAAGGTGAATATTTGTTAAGATTATGTGTCTTATATCCACTGGGGTGGATAAATGCGTGGTATAAGATGGGTTTAATCCCACATGAAATAGAATGAGATGGTTGAAGTGGTCCAATAGGAGTTTCCTTATTTTGGGTTAAATTATGTTTTATGTTTATTAGCCACTTTTATCGAATTTGTGGGCCCATTGTCATCATAACGCCTATGTTAAATTCTATCAAAGTATGCTTGATGGCGAATAATTATGTGCTAAATGGTAGGGAAAATGTTGGAACATACATATAGAAAAATTCCAATTTACATATTTACATATAGAAAATTCAAAAGGGAGCAAAGGACTCCTTATGCTTTTCTTTTGATGGCATATGGAATGTTGGTTAACATCAAGGATAAAAATGTCTTCCTATAGTCGAAAGATCCAACCAAAAAGCAGATGTGATCATTAACAATAAGATTACATTGACATACAACTGGATTTATCCTCATACGTAGGATATACGAAAGATTAATATCCCTAGTAATGTATTCCTAAAGTTGGAAAAGAGTTATTAATGATGTTGTTACCAAAAGGTTGTGGAGAAGCATAAAAGAAGACCATACCATAAAGTGTTGTGTACGGCATGCATTTAACACCAATTGCTATTGCAAAGGATGTTTTAAACCAAATTTGAAGGGCTATACTTGTTTCTATAGATGTTTCAAAGAAGATGCTACTCTCTCAAGGGTTTTGTGGGGCAGACCAATCGGTGGGTCCAGACTTGCTAGTTGGCCGCAAATTACACAAAATAGTATAGTTTGAAGTTTTCCCACTAATGTGTAGGCCCAATTATAAGGCTCCATGTGAGTCTTTCTTAAATAGTGGTTAATTAACTTGCCAAAGTTGATCGAATGACTTGCTTTTGTGGGTATGATCTAAGGGTCATTAGACTGGAAGCATTGTATTAAAACTCTAAATAACATGAGTTATATGAAGCTTGTTGCAGGCACTACTACATAGTATTTAAGAGTTTGTATGAAAATCGAGGGAGTTTAATGGAATATTACCATTGAGATGGCGAAAAAAATATAATTCCATCTATGATTCTATTCTAAGAAAATATCCCCTCCCTCGAGTGATGTAGGCACGTTGTTGAACTATGTTAAATCTTGATGTAGTTTGTGTTTGTGGTTTCCATTAAGATTGTTTGGTTCAATCATGAATCTCTTGTCCTCATAATGGGGTGAATTGATCCTTGATGACTTTGTGCTGTTTCTTCCATTGGTGTTGTCTAGGTTCAGAACTTTACATCCCCAACATAAATTTCCATTATGTGAGGAGGCATAGATACAAGTTCAAGTCTAAAATTTTAATATTTCCTTTCACATGCAACAAGCAACAAATTGTTAACAACAATCAAGCTTGACTGGACGAAGGCTACTAGGAATAATAAATGTGTATGATGAACAATGGAAGTGGAAAGTAGTGATGGTGAATCTTTCTAGTGTCCTTATACAACCCATATATGGTAGCAGCTATGCAAGCCGAAGTTTGCCAGTAAGGGTCAAGCAAAGATTTCGATTGTCGAAAGTGTTGGAGGACAAGACGAATGAATTCCATGTAAGGTTCCACATAAGGAGCTTTACTTTCTTTCAACAATTCCATTGAGTTTGCCTTTAGTACTCTGAATGTAGCATTCTCGTTTCTAGTAAAATTGAAAAGTTTGCCAAGGAATTTTTTAAAAAATAAAAATGTGGAAATGGAAGAATTTAGAGAAAAAATGAAATTAAGAAATTTCATAACTAATAAAGAAAATAATACTTTAACAATAAGCATCAATATAAGAAGATGATATGTAAAATATTAAAACATTCTAAATCGTGAATGAGGCTAAATCGTGCCAAAGCTGACACAGTGAAAGTGGAGGTTTAAGCGGGCTTTGCTAGGCTTTTTACAACAATGGGTGCATTCAATGATTATGGTAGCAACATGTGCCTCGAGGCGATATCATTGGCAACGGTAAGGAGAGTGATGAGTCTGGTGACAATGGAGGTGATAGCATATTTATAAGCAGTAGTAAGAGCGACAAGCACGTCGGCGAGATGGTAATGATGTTGGTGGTGTTATGAAGGTGAGCATGTTGGTGGTAAAATTTGTGCAATAGTAGCATCAATGATAGAGGCGATGGCATTATGGTCTCAGTCATGGTTCAAAGTCGCGGTCTCGGCCGCCAACTCGGTGGGCACTGAGACGCATTGGTCGCGGTGTCTCAAATCGGTCTCGGACGATACGCGCAAAATGCTATATATAAAGCTCAAAAAATTCTAAAAAAATCACGACAAATCTTAAAAGAATATAGATATCAATATTTATATATCACATGTCCAAAACATATAACCTTTCACATTCAACATAAAGAGAGAGAGTGAGACTCAATCTCTGTCGCTCTCTCCCTCTCTCTGTCTCACTCTCTCAAACTCACTCACTTACTCTCTCTGTCTCCCTCTCTCTCCCCCTCTCCATCTCCCTCTGTCCCAATCTCTCTCAGTCTGAGACAGAGAGTGATCGAGACAGAGGGGGAGAGAGACAGGGGGAGAAGGAGATGGAGAGTCGACAAGGACAACAGACAATGGAGGTGGTGGCGACGGAGGCTGATGGCGTCGAGGAAGGTCAAAGGATGGATGGAAGAGGTTCGGCGAAGGGGTGGTGTAGTCGGAGGGCAGCGGTGAGGCGACGACGGCGAGTGGAGATCTGATCGATGATGCTTGGACTGAATCTGGAGATAGAGGTCACAAAGAGGTGTTGTCAGAGGTCAGCATTGTTTATGGTGATGATGATGGAGGCAGGCGATGTTATCGCGGGCGAGCAAAGATGGAGGAATAATTGGATCTGATCGACGAGATCACAGCAAGGTCGGTGGAGCAGTCTGGTCCGAGGTTAGATAAAGAGAGATCAAGCGGGGGGAGGCGGGCGGCAGCAGGAGGTTTACCTGGCGTTGGAGACGGGCGACGATAGCGGGCAAGCGGACGACGGTGGGGAGCGAGCCCTAGATCCAGATCAGGTAAGTCTACGCTGTTTTTTTCTTTTTTTTCTTTTTACAACCCGACTCGGCGCCGACTCAGCCGAGTCAACCCGAGTCGTATCGGGACTCAACAAAGTTGGCCCCGAGTCGGTCAAAAAATAAAACCCTGGGCGACTTGGGGCGCGGTCTCGTCACTGCGCCCGCCGAGTCAGAGACGAGTCGGCTGAGTCATCTACGACTCGCCCGATACTTCGAACCTGGTTGCAGTAGTGTTGTCAACAAGTGTGATGGAAATAAATAAAAAAGAAATGATAAAGAGGAAGAGTAAGAGTTATTAGGAAAATAAGAAGTCCCTCGCATCTGAAACTTGGACCTCTTGGGAGGCCTGCTAGCAAATCCACCTCTATGTTCAGTGTCAGGACCCTTCCTCTTGTCTTGTTCCTTATCACCTTGAAGATCCTCACATTCTTCCTCAGCTGCTAGTATCTTTTCCATGATTTTTGCATAACTTTTGACAAGTCCTAGAAATTTTAGCCTAGATATCTTTTTTCAGTCCCTTTAAGAATCTCTTAGCCTTCTTGTAGTTATTCACAATAACATGAGATGTGAAGCGAGATAAGTCAGTGAACTTCGCCTTATACTAGGCCACAATCATGTTACCTTGAACTAGTCTTAGAAACTCCTCTTCTTTCTAGTCTTGAACAAATTGAGAGAAGTACTTGTCATAAAACACATCTTTGAAATCCTCTCATGATAGTTGCTCAACCTCTACGCCCAATGCACACTTTGTCTCCTACCAGTTTTATGCTCTCCCCTCCAGCATAAAATAGCATAAGCCACCTTCTGTTGATCAGAACATCTAAAAATCTTAATTATTTTCTGCAGCCTCTTTATCCAAGCCCCTGCCACAGTAGGATTAGGATCACCATTAAAGGTTGAGACTTCTTAAACTTCTCATAATCACACCCATCAACTCTCGCCGCATGATTAGCTCCCGTTGCTTTAGCTAGATCATCAGTGACCTTGTACAGCTTTTCCATAAGTTCAAGTTGTTTTATTTGCTATCTCTGCTTGATTATCCACAGTTTCAATCTCCTCATCAATAATCGCCTCTTCCATCTAGACAACTGGGGTCGTAACCCTTTGGCGCATTAGTTCCAACACACGAAACACCGTTGAATCTCGGGCACATAGGAGCGAAAATAGTCACAGCGACAATTGCATTTGTGGTTGGCACAGTTCTCCCAGCAGGGGACGCCCCTCTTCTACCACGAGTAAACCTAAGAGTCTGACATTCTGCTGGTGTAGCACTCTTCATCCTTTCTTCCAAGTCGCAAGACGTCTACCTCGAGCTTGACCACCACCCTCACTAGCAAATCTACGAGATTTCTATTGGTGGAACAATATGAAAAGAGAAATTGCAAAATCTGTCTCGATGTCTTATAAGTCAACAAGTTAAGATTGAGCATAAAAAACCGCAGGACTACTTCAATCTCTCCCTATCCTTGAGTGGAAGTGGGATAAGGTTGCAATGTATTTCGGGGTTGGGTTACTGAGATCTTCACGTGGCAGATGCAATATGGGTGATTCTTGATAGACTTACCAAATCAGCACATTTCTTTGCCATTAAGATGACACATCGCTCAGACAAATTGGCTTACACATAAACAAGATAGTCAGATGCGTGGTGTACCTATGGAGATTGTGTAGATAAAGATCGCCGCTTTACTTCTAAGTTTCTGGAAGAGCCTACACAATGCATTAGGAACCAAGGTGGGATTCACTTCAGCTTTATATCCTCAGATGGGCAAACAAAGAGAATATACATACCTTGGAGGATATGCTTAGGGAATGTGTATTGGATTTGAAAGGCAGTTGGGAAGATCACCTACCTTTGGTAAAGTTTTCTTATAACAACACCTACTAGGCAAGCATTGGCATGGCACCATATGAATCTCTATATGGTAGGAAATATAGATCTCTTGTATGTTGGGCGATAAGTTAAACAAAGGAGTTTGCTTGGTCCTAAGATTGTGCAAATAACTACTGAGAATCAAGTTGATTAAGGAACAACTCAAGACTCCCAAGAGCAAGCAAAAAAAAAGTTATGCAGATAATAGGATGAGAAAATTGAAATTTCAAGTAGGAGATCATGTGTTTTTGAGAGTGTCTCCAACTAAGGGAGTGATAAGGTTTAAAAAAGAAGGGTAAGCTAAGTTCGAGATTTTTTGAACCCTTTGATATACTTGGGAGAGTTGTGAAAGTTGTATATAAATTGGCTTTACCTCAAGAGTTGGCTAGTGTGCACAATGTAATTCATGTTTTTATGCCACAGAAATATGTACCAGATCTGAATCATGTATTAGACTACACACCACTCCACGTACAAGAAAACTTAAGCTATATTGAATATCTAGTCCATATTTTAGGCCGAAAAGAACAGACATTGAGGTCCACGATAATCTATTTGGTAAATATATTGTGGCAGCATCATTCAGAGCAAGAGGCCACTTGGGAGCGTGAAGAAGAGATGACAGAGAAGTATCCACACCTATTTCAAGATTGAGTTATGCCAAGTTTAGAGTCTTTAGACTAAACTAATTTTAAAAGGGGAATAATGTAATAAATCAACTCTAATTAATCATATTAATGTGTTTAATCAAAAAAATTTACAATGTGAACATAGTTGTTTGCAAATAAGGAGAAGATATGGACTCTCATACAAAATTTCAAGTTTCTTGACATGCATTAGTGGAAGAATAGTTAAAAATTATATGGTGACTACGGGATGATTAGGGGATTTGGGTGGCAAGAAGACACCTTGTCTTCATTGGATTGATGGGTGTAGAACAATTCGAATGTCCTAGGGCCATTCTTTTTCTCTAACATTATAAAAGGGACCCCAAGGCAGCCCCTTTCCCTCACAACTTAAGCTAAAGAGTGTGAGAGGAGTGGAAGAAGAGAAAGAGGAGCAGTTTCATTGAGGTAAAGTTCTTACCTCTTTGTTTTAATTTAAATTTTTATTAATCTAGGAATTAGGATAACCTAATTAAGTCCAAATATCCAAGATTTAGCTCAGATTTAAAAATAAAAAATAAAAGATTCTAATGGTGGCTGGAGCTCGTTGGCAGCCTAGGAATCACAGGAGGTGGGAAATGTAGCATACCCCTACCTATCCCAGAGTGGACAACGTTCCCATGAAATGAGGGGATGTGACACCTACCGGAATCCAACGTTCTTGGGAGTTTCAAGTTAAGGTTACGCATACACAAAAAAGTCTACATAGGCCAAATTTGATTCCTTCGTACTAACGCAACCAGAGAGACAGTGCAGTGAGCATGCAGAGCTGAGGCATATAAATATAAAACATTCGCATGAGCTTGCCTTGCTGATGCAAGACCACACCTAGGGTGGAAATAGATAAGGGTAAACTCGTTTACGCTACCTATTTATTCTATCTTTAGGGAAGGGTATGGAAATTTACCCATTTATCTAAACGTCTAAGGTAAGGGTAAGAGTTTCCTGCCCCCTTCTCTAAAAAGGAAGAATAAAGGTAAGAATTTCTTACCCTACTCATTTCCTATTTACCTGACTAAATAAATAAATAATACTAATATCATTAATAAATAGTGTATAAAATCTATCACCAAGTTCCTAATCTTTCCCCAATTTCTATATGAAACAAGATGAGAGCATTTCAATAGGTTGTCATATGTTTTTCAACAAATTTTAGTACTTTATTATATGTTTGTATGGATGATTATTAGTTTTAAGTTATATATCAATTTGATAAATTATAGTAACTTGGTGTCAAATTTCTTATTTTGTGTCATGGTTATGCCACTAATGAGTACTTGAATTGCATATTATTTGTTTATGTACTCATTTTCTTTCTTTTTTCCTTTAGTGATTTTTAAAGTACTTTACCTGTTTTACACATTCACCATATAGGGTAAAGGAATATTTTACCCATTACCCTACAGGGTGGGGTAAATGTAATTTGTAAATTACCCTATAGGGTAAGGTAAGGATAACAGGGTGGGTGCTTAGGATAAGGGAAAGGGTAAGGGTGCTTAGGATAAGGGAAAGGGTAAAGAGTCAAGTACAATGAAAATTGGACTTCTCTATGAGCAAAAGTAAGGCAAGTGCCATTTTGTTCTTGTGATATTCATGTAGCTAGTTACAGATTTCACCTCAATACAAAATTATTTCACATTCTTCTGTGATAAACTTAAAGTTTACCCAGATGATGAGAAATCAATAATGAAGGCAATCTGTTCACGGTTAATTCATGAATTATTGTAGCATCATAGTAACAGCCACTTCAAGTTCAACTATGAAGTCTTGAGCAAGACTACACTTATATCTATCAAATAAACTTCAGGACAAATTAATATAACACGTCTATTATAAGCTAAATGTATTAACAAGTAACAGTACTTCCTTCAATAATATAATGAATTTAGGTTTTAAGGCATGGTCTGGATACCCCAAACTGTTACATTTATTTAGCTTTTAAGGCATGCAGATCATGCTGAACAGAGTGGGGCATCCACAGAAAGCTGCCACATTAGATAAGTTTTGCCGGGCATCCCCTTATTTCCTGTTTCCCTGCATATGTATATGTAAATGTGCATGCATATGTACATGAATTTGGATATATCTATATTTTTGTCGATAGCAGTAAGTGAATGTGTATGTTTGTGTACACACACACACACACACACACACACACACACACACACAGAGAGAGAGAGAGAGAGAGAGAGAGAGAGAGAGAGAGAGAGAGAGAGAGAGTTGGTGGCTTCAGCAAGAAACTTATTCCGGATAAGACATTTTTTGGCCAAGATACAAAACATCTGATTCCATTAATAGATATGCAAACAAAATGGATATATCAAAGGATGCTAAAAAGTCAAATACGATAAGAAACACTTTAACACAATGAGATATAGATGAGCATTTTATCTCGTTCAAGCTTTAATGTCAAAACATTGGACTGAATGTCACATACTTTAAGTAATGAAGAACCTCTAAAGGCTACATCTGCTGGCCCAAAGGACTGTTCTCTAAGTTTATCAAACACAATCTCAGCAAATGATCTCCCTCCAGATATAGACTGCAATAGAAGAGAGAGAAAATGTCATTAAAAGACACAGCAAATCAACTAACATATAAGTATGGTGGTTTCTTACTTAGCATTTCAGAATAGATATGTAAACATCAGAATCTTATGTATTAGTACTTCAAAAAAAAATCTTGATTGACTTTACCTCATAGAACCTTCAATCAAAGTTTGTTTTTTTCGCTGTCCTCATTAGTTTTCTAGGAAGCACAGACATTTCAAACGTGAAGTTGTGTCGAGTCAGACACGTGTCGGACATGCATCGAACACAGTACTCAATTTTATATGACTTTTTAGAATCCGTTGTGTGTCAGTGTGTGGTGTCGTATCCATATCGGTGTGTCCATGTCCGTGTAACATTGGTTTTCTTTATCATGATAGTTCAGAACTTTTATATCTCAATATCACAATTTCACAAGCAAAAGTCACATCCTTCTTCTATGATTGAGAATTGTATTTCTTCTAATTAAAATCTTAATTAAAAGTTCTCTAGCAAATCATCAATTTAATTAACAGATGACCATAAAGGCTACAAAAGGAAGATATTTATTTTTATGTGTAATTACTGCTTGTCCAGCTAACTTGTTGCATGAATCACCACTCAGGTTGGTTACAAAAGGAAGATATTTACTTCATTCTGCCATAGAAGAAATCCTCGAGGGCCGAAACGAATGGTAATGACATGTTTACCCTCACAATGAGTACGGGAAATATGCTGCTTCAAATCTGAACCATCACCAAGCCCAATTAATTGAATTAGAAGTTTAGAACCATTCTCATTCAGCATAACCAACTTCCTTTTACGCTTCCTAAAAATCTGAGCTGATATTCAGGCAAGTTGATGCCTAGTGAAGGCATTAATTTTGAATTTGGAAGTTCCTATTACTGCATATATATTCTTTACTGTTTGTAGGAGACTAATATATGCTAGAGAACTAACTCTTTATTGTGATACCTTTAGCACCATAATATTCACAGCACTTCATATACACAGTCTATTTCCATGTGGACAGAATACATTGTATATTTGTCTCCTCAATCGCCAATAGTTTGATGATGATGATGATGATAGCCCAGATGTTTTTTCTTAATCTAGTAACTTTTAGAGTTGTCCCAAGGTTGCATGAGTGTATAAACCACAGCCCTTTGATGGTCAACCTGCAAGCCTGCTTAGGTTTATGCTTTACCAAAAGCCCCTCTTGCTTCTAGTCACCTCAGCCAGTGATTCTACACAGGCTATAGAAGATTAATCACCTACATTATTGGAATACTGTAATGCCTGCTGAAGTTCAGTTGTGCTGCATAGGCCCGATAAACTTAATGGAAAGGAAAAGATAATAACACTCAGGGTCAATCTTCACTAAGTGTGCCAGAAATCTCCAAATCAGTATGCAACAAGGTGTTTTGCTTTGAATGGAATAAGGGTGCAACAGTAGCTAGATGACTGGCTGCATCTGCAACTGATGCAGGCAATTCCAGATTGTGAGAAGTCTATGAATCACAGGTAATCATGCATAGGAACTTATTGTCATGACAAAAAAAGTCCTAACTAGGTTCGCTTGAGTCCAATAGAAAGTGAGTTTAAGAGTTAGAAATAGGCCAATAAGCTTCACTGTACCCTGGCTGATAATAAAATAACTACATACTGATTCAGTAATGTTTTACCATTTGGCTCTTCAGTTTTTATGCCTAAGAGATTGAGTGGTATTCACTAGGGTGAATATTGTCCTCTTACCTGTGTCTAACCCCGTTCCAAGAGAAAGGAAATTGGAGCAATTGCTCCTTGGTTGCATGAGCTTAAACTGCATGACCAGTATTGCTAAGTTTAACTATTCTGTCCATCAGCTTTGAAGGACATCACTTGCTCATGGTTGCCTTGGTTAGGAATTTTGGAACTGACTCGTAGAGGCTAGATGTTACATTGCCAATCATAAAGCTGGCAAGTTTATTTTACAAATCTTTATTAAATTTAACCATGTTCCATAGCCATCAACATCATTTTGATGGGAAAAGCTTAGATGATATATAAAATGGATACTTGATCTGCAAAAGGACAAAATTTTCGAGGAATATATAAAAAAAATGTTATAATCTTGCTACTTTAAAATAATAAGAATACAATTGTAATCAACAGCATCATTCTAACTTAATATTGACTTAACATAAGAAACACCACAGAATTTAGAATAATTCAAGCAGCACATAGAAATATCACAATCCTAAAATCGATGTAATGGTGCACAGAGAATTAGTCAAGAAATACCTGATTATGATTCTCAACATATACTAGCATCTTATCACTAGTTTGGAGGTTGCTAGCGAGCACACTCACAATCTGCACTAATACATGACATTTAACTATCAAAATATTGAAGAAACTATAAAGCACTCTTAGAGACTGAAGAATGGAATCACCGACTGTCTGCTTACTTTTCACAGAGAGTCCATCTCAAGCTTAACCAGAAAAAACAAGATTTAATTATCAATTTATCATATGTAAAGAAAACAAAGAAAATGAAACATAACCACACAAAAAAAAAATCAAAATAAACTGCATTGAATGGAAAAGGTAGGAAGTAGACTGACACAATTGTTAATTGAAACACCAGCAAATTAGTGGAAGAAATTCCTATAAGGGTATGTTAAAGTCCTCGCCATTAAGCCAAAACTCCGAAGTTGTAATGAGGGTTGAGGGGTAATATTTTTATATTCCAACAAACCCCAGCAAGTCAAGCGCTCTTTTCCTGGGCCGCAACCCAGGCTTTTCAGCGGTATGTTTTTATCAATCCACATAAATGAGCATAGTGGGAATCCGGGTTACTATGATACCATACTAAAGTCTTCACTACTGCACCAAAACTCTGAAATTGTGATAAGGTCTGAGGGGTAATATTTTTATTTTCTAACAGAATAGAAACTCGAGGAGAAAGTAGAAGCCCACACTGGATAATTTAGGAAAAACAAAACTTTGAAGATAAAGGTTATGGTTCAGAAAAAAAAAATTCATAGTAGAATATAACTTTGCTTCTAAGTTCAAGAACATTTTTATAATAGAGATGGAAGAATAAAAGTTTTCAGTATATGTCACTCATCTTGTAAAAAAAAAAAATCTTTAACTTCTACAATAAAGTATGTGTAGGGTGCCTACATGCATATATGGTAGCATTATATACATTGCCTAAAGTGTATATGATGAGGGAATCACACCAATTGCTAGTTATTATTATGTCTTAGTTTATTTTCAGTTTAATTATTCTCTTTTATTATGAAATTTAGTACCACATCGGTTATATCCGAGAACTGAACTTTTGTAAAGCTTATAAATAGGCCTCAGACTTCTTTTGTTGGTAGACACTGAATGAATTAAAACTTTTTTCAGTTAAATTTCTTGAGCCGTGAGTTCTTGATATTTACGTGTGAAGCTCGTAGTGAAGGGGTATGAAGTCCAAGTTATCAAATTTTTCCATTTCTTATTTCTTAAACTGTAATTCACATTTCTATTTCCTCTTTCGAAAGCCTAATTTCTTTTTTTGATTTGAAAGTGATTGCGATTCATCATGTTTTACATCAATTTTGGTGTCAAAACTCAGATTACAATCCCCTTCAAATTTTTCTTCCCCCTCTCCTCAAACCCTAGTCTCTCTCAAACCCTAAGATCTAGATCAAATCTTAAATCTATTAAAAAAAACTAGCCATTCTCAAACCCTAGATTGCTGTAAAAAAATATGAAATTCTAGATCTGATCCACCAAAACCCAGATCTCTTCTTCAAAAAAAACTTTACTGTAGCAAATACCCAAAAACAAATCCTTCAAAAATCATCAAAAATTCTCAAAGTTAACTGTTTTTCTTCTTCCTTCTCTTGGTCACTCAATCGCCGCCAACCCCGCCTCTCCCTCGCTTCTATCTCCCACGTATATCCTGTTCTTCCCGCGCCGCCTCTCTTCGTCTTCCTCAATCTTCGTCTTCATTGTTTTCTCCCTTGACTGCAACAAAACCGTCGTCGCCGCCGCCTACTTCTTCCTCCTCGACTCCACTTCTCCCACGACGACAGCCAAAGCTCCACCGCCACGTCTCGCCTTCGCCGCTTTCGAGCATCCACCACCACCTCTCGTCGCCTCTCTGATCTCAAAGCTCCACCGCCTTCAGGCCAGCGTCGTCGCTGTCTTCAGCACTGCCGCTGACCTCACAGCAGGTCCACCACTTTGCCTCCAGCGTCACCAACCTCGCAGCAGTTCCACCACTTCGCCTTTAGCACCGCCAACCTCGCAGCAGTTCCAGACCTTCGCCGCAACGACCTCCAGAGCTTCACAACCTCATCCGCAATTTGGGTTTGATCTGGGTCAAATCTAAGTCGCAAGTAGATTAAGGATCAGTTTGGGTTCCACAAACACAAACCCGATCCAGTCGCCGCCCGATCACGATCCGCTAAGTCGTCGCGCCGCTAGAATTGAGTCGACTTCTGCTGACGTCGTCGGCTCCCTGCTACGTCATCGGCTTGACGAGCCGAGCCGACCCAAGCCGCCAGCTCAGGACAGAGCCGACTCAGCCAACTCGGTCTCACTCAGCTGGTCCAACTGAGCTGACTCACTGCAGTGTACAGCAGCAGGCTAAACTTTGTTTCAGACCCATTTCAAGCCCGATTCGAGCCATTTTCGGGACAGTTTTCTCCCAGCTCATACTACTTCAAGGACCTTGTGTATGCTTTTCAGCCCTCGATTGTAGCCATTTTCTCGAGGATTCATAGAGAAATACTGCGTTGGGCGTGAATGCCTCATTCTCTAATGTGCATTCTAACTTGATCTGAATTATCAATTACTTGCAATACTAATGAAATGCAGTGCTTTGTTAGTTGATTAGTGCATACTTCTATCTGGTTATTTGCATTATTGTGTGTTATAATCATAACTTGTAGGGTTGCATCCATCGCATTTAAGACTTGAAACTTTTAAGAAATTTTATTTGCATCATTTTAGTGCAAGCATATAGTTTTATTTGAGTTAGAAATGTACATTACCTCTGCTTGTTTGCTTGATCTTGTATTTGTAACCATCATGACTAATCAATATTGGGCGTGTACTAGAGGTGACCATGAGAGTAGTTGTATTCGTAATTGGTGTGCTAAAAAAAGAGCAAATAGCGTGTAAAGTTAATCTGGAAGATTCAAAATTTGATGGTTATTGTAGTTCTAGTGTTTTTTGTGACTGGTTAAATTGGCATGGGCTATTAGATGTCGTTAGTCCTATTTGCTAGGAGAAAACTTGTAGGGTCGACTAGAAGTTATTGGGAGTCGGTAGAGAGATTACATGAGACATAGTCACATAGGGTTGCCCTAGAGTCTTGAGAAGAAATGGAAGAAAATTTACAGAAATGTACCTTCCAAAATATTATAAGAACTACCAGTTACACAATCTTCGTCAGGTCATATGTTCGTTCAAGATTACATAGCCACATTTGAGAACTTAACCCGTCACTGTGATGTGAGAGCACCATACACAGACGATAACTAGATTTGTTTCAGATTTAAGGTCCAAATAAAGCGTGCTATGATCACTGGCTCTTATGATTTGGACACTGTTGAATAGACTTTTAATGTTACCTTAAAAATAGACTTGACTTTCAAAAGATTAATCAATGCCAAGGCCCGGTGTTCTAAGTGTGAGGGATATGGACACTATAATTATCAGTGCCCCTCGGAGAGTTGACATGTTAGTATTGTATCTGATGATGTTGAAGACTTGAAGATTGTTGAGGATGTTCACATTCCTTCTAAGACAACTAATATAATTGAAGATATAAGGTTCTGACACACCGATTCTTGATGAAGGTCATGCTTCCTATGACGGTACTAGTGAAGTGGATGTGATAGTCAAGTCTAGTACACCATTAATTGTTGATGCCTATATTCATGATACTAGTGATTCTGCGTCTGAATTAGTGGAGTCTAATGTCTCTAGTCAGATTTTTAAGTATTCATTTGTCACACCTTTGATAGAGAATGAGATGATCATGAAATAGTTGATTCTAATGTCGTTACATCTAGTGGGTCATCTGAGTCCCCTCATGTTGATTATAATTTTATAGTCGTTCCTACCGAGTCATCTTCTAGTGGTCATCATAGTTCCTTGCTATGATCTAATAGGTGATTTCTAGTGCTTCTACTTTTACTGATTGTTTAGAATTTATCCCTGAGTTCAGTTTACCATTAGTTCAATGTGTGTCCTAGGCATCACATATATCTCATTTTCTCATCGTTAGGAGTTATGTCTAGAGTGTCTTCTGAGTTACATTTGCCTTTTGCACATGATGATATCACTAGACGTTAGCAAATTACGATGAAACCTAAAAAAATTTTGTATACCCATATAGTATGTTGCAGGAATTTTCAACAAGTCACCCTTACGTTGTGAGGAAGTCACACACTTGACGCACAAGTTCCCCTAGCTCTGAGGAGGCTTACTCTCATGATTGACGAGTTGGATATCCCATGAGATTCTGGTATTAGCTCCGTCTTCAGCAGTGATAATGCGCCTTTATCTCCTATTTGTGCCTTGATCGAGCTACTATCTTTTTACAGTCGAACCGTCACAAAGGTCAGCTCCACCTCCACCCTCATGATCTCAATGTGATGCATCAATGTTGCTGCCAGGGCCACCACCTTGGCCCGATTAAGATGCTTCGTGAAGGGAGCCCTCACTCGACAGGGTCGAGTTTCTCCCACCCTAGGGGAAATGATGAGGACATTACATCAGTTGCTAGTTATTATTATATCTTAGTTTATTTTTAGTTTAGTTATTTTTTTATGAAATTTAGTACAACATCGGTAATATCTAAGAACTGAACTTTTGTAAAGCCTATAAATAGGCCTCATACTTCTTTTGTTGGTAGACAATGAATGAATTCAAACATTCTAGTTAAATTTCTTGAGTTATGAGTTCTTAAGATTGGGGTATGAAGCCCGTGGTGTAAGGGGTGTGAACCAAGTTATTCAATTTTCCCATTTCTTATTTCTTAAATCCTAGTTTTCATTTCTATTTCTTCTTTTGAAACCCTGATTTTTTTTTATTTGAAGGTGATTGTGATCCATTCCCGTTTCTTATTTCTTAAACTCTAATTTTCGTTTCTATTTCTTCTTTCGAAACCCTAATTTCTTTTTTTGATTTGAAGATGATTGCGATCCATCCCGCTTTACATCATTACATCTAATATAACTGTAAATATGTTACATGTTCTTAGAAATGTTTTTCACCACCGTAAGTTTGGAAGAGCTACCTAGAGTGATGTATTCCAATATGCACCAGCCAACGGCCTTTTCATAGAAAGGTAGTACTCCCACCAATGGTAACCTGGGTGTAAAAAAAAAAAAGGAAAAAAAACCTTCAAACTCTCCACTGGCTTCCCTCTCTTTTCAGCCAATTAGCTGATTATTCCCGTGCGATACGAGGATGAAGGGGGTGTATCCAAATATCAGCTAAGTCTGATCAAACCCCTCTAAACCTGATTTTCAAACAGAGATTTAATTGCATATATAACAAAACATTATGCCCTACAGTAACCATAGAGAAGAAACTAGTGTTTGTTTACACCACCAACAACCACCCCCCCCCCCCCAAAAAAAAAAAAAAATTGACAAGAAAAGAAAAGAAATGATATGCCTTATTTCGGAATGCCCAATGAAATTTCATATTTCTGTAGTTGCTCTCGAATCTTATAAGTGGTATTAAAAGGAAAAAAAACTGATGTCACCTTTCCATCCAAAACTTAATGGTCAGGCCGTCAAAGATACAAATACTTCTTTTTCTCTTTACCATTCATCCCCTCCCTCTCTCTACCGACCTCTAAGCATGAGTCTAGGTTTGTTTTAAACCCGTTCTCTTTATAGTTATAAAACATCATCCCGAAAACCTAGCTTTTCTCATTTCTCATTTTCATCCTCCTTTTCATCAATACAATTGATCCTCTCTCATCATATCATCTCCAAGATTCAAATCCAACCCCCAACCCCTCTCAAGTCATAAGCTTAAGCCAAATTTAGCCAAAATTCTAGTTCAAACTCACCAGTATATTAATTAGAAAAGTAATTAAAAGTCTCAATTAAGGAAGTAGAGATGTGTTTGGTGGGTTTGCAAGGATGCTCCTCGTGAGTTTGAGACGGGTATTCTTGGTTTCGCAAGGTAATTGTGAAAAAGATGGATTATAATAAATTTTTACAGGGTAGTTTGTTTGGGATTAAAGGGAAATGTCTTAAGACAATAGGTGTGGACATATTTTGGGATGAATTAATTAACATTGTCTTTTGGATTCTAGAGCTTGGCTTTTACAGGTTTAGTAGTGAATGGGACAATGGGTTTGTAAGCATGAAATGAGAAGGACAAGATCAGAATTATGTATTGATTAAATTATAGATTCCCTAAAAATGATGTATTCCAATCATGTTGCCTTAAAGTAATAGCGGCGGAAATACAAGCTATAAGTTACAAGAAAAGCATGAGCTAAATATTTTAGATATTATGGTTCATAGTACCAACATAAGTTAGATTTTTCTAGAGGTGGGCATCAAAGAGACCCAAGAAACATCGTGGGAAAAAAACAACATAAGTAAGACAAGTTTTTAAAAAACAATGCAGATATAGAGTGTGTTGCAAATAGATACTTGAATGCTATAGAACTGGAAAACGTAGGTAGAAAGACCTTATTCATGCTCCAATCCTGAAAAGGAACACTTTGAAGAAACCACAGCCACATATCTGTCACAGAGACATTCACCCAATAATCAAATCCCAATCCGCCTTGAGTGGTTGACTCACATAATCCAGGATAATATGTTGCCTGCATTAACCAAAAAGTCACAGAATATACAAGTCCAATCTGTTACTAAAAAGACTCCCAAAAAAAAAAAAAACAGAAATGCCAAAACTAAAAATTAGAATAGAGATTTCACAAGGATGATTATACATGCAACTAAAAAATCCAGATTATAGAGATAAGTCAATAATGACTTTAATAATATTCATCGGAAAAAAATGTGAGTGACTAAATATAAAATTCATCAACCGAGAACTTAAAAGTAAAATACTAAATGTTTCATGCAATGATACAATAAGTATGAAAAATGTGAGCATGTTAGCTTTATTGCATCTTTTACTTTGCGTTAAATCAATGTATGATGTTTTGCCGGTTTCGATTTTGGCTGATCTCGTCACGGTTTCGCTAAGCACAAGCCCAAAACTAACATGAAACTTCGGTTTTACTAAGTTTTATCCAATACACATTTGGTATTGGTCAATTTCAACAGTTTTGATGAGTTTTAGAAGAAACATACTAAAATTTATAAAAATTAAAAAACATGACTGAGGGGAGAAAGTTGTTGTGAAATTGATATGCTCTGATACCAATTATTGAAACAAATCGGCGCTCTAACACCAATTATTACTCCCAGGATCGACGTTTGCAGAACTTGGCACTATGATGATACTTGAAAAAGAAAAACTATTGCAAAGCAGACTAGCAATACCTAGTCAAAAGAACAATAAGAATAACACGAGAATTTAACGTGGTTCGGTCCAAACTTGGCCTACATCAACGGGGAGAGAACTTGAGAGAGCTTTATTAATAAACTTGATACAAAGGGATCTAACATTCCTCTTGATGCAATAAGAATATTCACTTTCCCCTTGAGTTAGACCTAGATTATATCTCAGTGTTCTAAAAAGCGTTTTACTCGGCCGATTAAACGGTCGTTTAATCGTTTTCGGCCCAAAACCGATTCGTTTTCAAAGAAAACGGTTCAGTTACTCGGTCAAGCGCTTAATGCGCTTAAGCACCGATTAATCGGTTAATCGTTTTTAGGAAAACGGTCGTTTAATTGAAACCCGCATGCGAACCCGACCCAATATGTTACTTACCCGAACCCGACCCAATATTTAATTTTAAAAACGCATTTTGGGAATTAGGGTTACCTAATCCCTCAAATTCGATCGCGTCTCTCATTTGCGAAGCCTCCCACGGTCCCACCCCTTCACGGCGACGACGGCGACGAAGGCCTCCTCCTTTCACAGCGACGCGACGACGGCCTCCTCCCCCTGCGGCGACACCCCCCTCGTCGAAATATTCCCGACGACGAAGAAGTCATTGCCCTAATTCGATCGCTGCGATCGCATCTCTCAGCTTGCGAAGACCTCGCGGCGGCGACCTCCTCCGACGCCTGCGACGATCCCCCCTGCGGCGGCGACCTCCTGCGACGATCCCCCTGCGGCGGCGACCTCCTGCGACGCCTGCAGCGACCTCCTGCGACGACCCCCTGCGGCGGCGACCTCCTGCGACGACCCCCTTGCTGCGGCGACCTCCTGCGACGATCCTCCTGCGGCGGCGACCTCCTGCGACGATCCCCCTGCGGCGGCGACCTCCTGCGACGCCTGCGGCGACCTCCTGCGACGACCCCCTGCGGCGGCGACCTCCTGCGACGAACCCCTGCTGCGGTGACCCCAACTGCGACGACTTTTTGCTTCAGGTATGATTTTCTCTCCTCTTTTCTTTTTATTTTTGAAAATTATATTATAAATTTCTGTTAATTTATTATAAATTCTGTCTGAGACTCTGAATTCCTGTTTTTTTTCAGTTTCTCTCTACTGAGTACTGATCAATTTATTATCCTCCTTTTGTTCATAACATTATTGGATAATTTTGAAGTTAGCCTAGTTTGCTACTGCAATAATAATAACAAGGAGAAAGAAACAGAACAAAGAATAGAAAATGTTGTTAACTTGTTATACTTGTTATGAGTTAAAAGAGTTTTAATTGGTGTTATGATTCTTATGAATTGCCGTCTCGTGATTATGATGTTGGCCTGTGGTTTTTTGTTTCATTATGGCATTAAGTTTTTTGGTAATTTGTAAATTTAAACTTCGATTGATTAATCATCTAATAGATCTTTTTTTGTATTTACAGATAATTATTTGCACTCTAAAGGAATTTGCTGATTCATCATTTAACGCATTATATGACGAGCAAAAAGATAAGTCCTCTTTACTTTTTAAATTTCACTTAGTACTAGCAATTTAATTTTTCAAATTATGTTTGTTATATCTTTTATGTTTTTTTTGAGAGATTATACAATTCATATTTGTATGTTTTAAGTATTATAATAATATTATATATTTAAATAATAATAAAACGTTTAAACCGTTTAATCACCGTTTAAACCGTTTAAGCATTATGCGCTCTCGGACCGCGCGCGTACTGAAACCGCTTTTTAGAACATTGTTATATCTTCTCTCTACGCACCTTCACCTTGCTCCTCTCTTTCTTGGCTCCTTGGTGTTCTCCACCTTTTTCTGTGCCTTCTCTGTACCTTACAATGCTAGGTTATAACCTTTATTTATAAGATTGTACAATACAACTCCTATTTGGACTATAAGATGATCTAGATCATTGGATGCTTGAAGAATCTTGATCAATCATATTAGGAGTTGATCTCCTTAATCTAGAAGAATTCTAAACCTTTTAATCTTTAGAAACAAAGATTCATTGAATATAAACTGAATCATATTCATACTCCACCAGACAAGAAAACATGCGCCTGAAAAGAAAACTGATTCTGCTTTAGAAAATACCTCGATTAGTCGACTTATCATGATAATTAGTGACTAATTCCTTCCATTAATCGACTTATGAATTTTGTAAGTCAACACTATATGACGCTTCCTCTTTGTATATGTCTCTGTATCTGCCCTAGTCGACTACTAGTCGATTGGTCTTGTGCGTTAGTCGACTTATAAAGTTATAAGTCGACAAATCTGCACCCTTTTTGGTTTGCTTCTTCTGATTTCAAGCCATCATCTTCTCTTACTCGATTGGATCTTCTTGGACCAACGTCTCCTCTTGAAAACAAAGACAAAATCCTAACAATCTCCACCTTGACTTGCTTTTCAAGCTTTTAGTAAAACACCTTGAGATTTTAGATTAATATCTTGATTTTTTCCTTGATTGTAACCATATCGTGAAGTCTTTAACTCTTGCTCCCTCTCCACGAGGCCTTTGGTTGTTTCACCTCATGGCTTGGGTCATCTCGCCCCTTACCCGAATGCACCCTTTCTCCTTTCCGCAACATTTTGACCCAATTCACGTCCCGTTGCAGTCTTCCTTGAAGCTCTACTCCCTTACAAGCTTATCCCTGAAACTCCACCTCGAACTGAGTTTCCTTCCTTCAGCTTGTGTAACCCTCCACACTTCTCCCCTTCCAGGATTATCACGTCTCATTGGCTAATTGTGATGACGCCTTATTGCACTTGGATCCGGTATCTTCTTCGTCGAGCACTCCTATGGATATTAGATTGTACCGTGACTCCGGGACATATCGGACCGCTCCAGAGCACGCATTATCCCATCTCTTTCTGTAACTTTGATTGTCCCAGTGCTGATGACCTCACAAGTTGAGCCATCCACCATCTTGACAGTCCTTTCCTTCTTTACAACCAAGGAGTTGAACAGCTTTTTTGGGGAACAGACATGAACCGTACTACCCGAATCAAATATCCAGCCTTTATCTTGAGAAGTGTTGTCTTCACCATAAGAAGCCATTAATACTTCGGTGTCCTCTACACCGCTTACTACATCTGCCTCCGCAGCTTGCCTCTTCTTCTTGAATCACTCTTGACGACACTTGTAGTCATTCTTCCAATGACCTTCCCTGTGACAAAAGTGACACGCCTTTGATGAGCCCGGACCTTTCTTTTCTTCTCTTCCTTTCCGTCCCTGACCACCAAACCCGATATTATCTGCTCCTCTTGATTTGGTCTTTTGCTAATCTCATTAGATAAGAGAGTGGACATAACCTCTGTAGGCTGTCTAAAAATGTCCAAACAGACAAGCCACTAAGAAAGCAGAGTCTCAGCACTAAGGCGCGTCGGCCCGAAGCCCGCGTCTCAGCATCAAGGCGCGTCGGCCCGAAGCCCGCGTCTCAGCATCAAGGCGCGTCGGCCCGAAGCCCGCGTCTCAGCATCAAGGCGCGTCGGCCCGAAGCCCGCGTCTCAGTTGCAACCACCCGAAATAAGGGGCCTGTCACCGCACATGTAGCGGGAAGTGGCCCCTCATTGTGGAGCGTTTTCAGGGGGCACGTTCACCCCCTGAGACCCCTATAAATAGCCCAGTTGCTATGGGAAAAAGGACGACAATTATCAGGCGCACACATACACACAGAGAGAGACGGGCACAAGAGAGAGATCATCAACAGAGAGAGAGAGCTCGACTCTTCAAGCCAGCTTGCTGCGTACAAGTTGCCCTTCGCCTACCTTCTTTTTTAGAGTTTTTGGTGGACGGGGCTGAGTTACTCCCTCTACCGACCGAAGAGAAGATCCCCGACGGTCCAAACAGTCATCCGGTCAACGGAGAACAAGATTCACTCTCCACCGCCACCCGAAGAACCCAGCACTAAACAAAGGGGGAATTCAAGACTCAATATTCCCCCTCCCTTGTAACCGGAAGATAAAGCCGGCTGTAATTTTTCCATCTGATTCAAGGAAACGTTACACCAGCCAAACCCCACATTTTCCGTGTCAAACAAGAGATGGCGACTCCGCTGGGGACCCGGTTTGTCACTGATGAACAAGCTGTGGCGCAGGATGATGTTCTCCGTAAGGGGAAGATGGTCGAAACACTCGTTGTCGAGTTCGACCAGGCGAAGTATGAAGAGTTCCTCTCTTCTGGCTCCAAGAGCCCAAAGACCCGCGTCTGCCGCAGGGTCTCAACTGAAAAGCTACCCGAAGCCCAATCTGAGGCTCTGCCGGGTGCTGATGCCCACTGTGCCAAGACAAGTTCGCGCGCCAACGCCTCCCAGAAGGCCCGCGTGACCTCAGGCACTGCTGTTGCGATCAACCGCGTCGCACAGAACACACGCGCCAACGCCTCCCAGAAGGCCCGCGTGGTCCCAGGCACCACTGCTGCTGCGATCAACTGCGTCGCGCAGGATACCCGCGTCAACGTCTCTCAGGAGACCCGCGTGGTGAACACTCTTGGTTCTATAAACCAGGATGTTGTTGGTTTCTCTCCACCTCCTCGACGCAACCGGAATGCTGAGCGTCGACAGAGGAGACGCGCGCGTCAACTCCAAGTCGGAACCGTTGGTTGTCTGACCGGGGGTGGACGCGGCGTACAATCTGATGCCTTGCCCGCACCTCGTCCAGTGCGTGAGATCCGCGTTTGGCGACCCAAGCGCGAGACTCCTCAAGTTGAGTCCTCTGAGGACCAACTCATCAAACGCCAGGGTGAAACCTCCGCGTCTTTTCAAACGCAGGAAGTACGCACTCATAGGCGTGGGGCCCAGCAGCCCACTCTCTCTCAAGCAACTCTGCCTAAACGCATCAGGCAGCAACGCGAGACTCGTGCGCGCGTCATACAGCCGCGTCATGAGAGCCGCGTCCCTGAAGTCTGCGCCCAGGCTGAACAGCACATGACTGTCCCCCGTCTTCGACGTTGCGAGACCAGTCTCTTTAATCCCCCTCCCACGGATTTGAGGGATTATTTGACAAGAAAAAGAAGTGCCAATCAAGCCACTTCGTCATGCTGCTGTCAACAACTCATCCATATGCTCTCTGGATGCCATTATGGATCAGGCGTGCACCAGCAGTCCTTAATCAGACAGCTGACCCTGATTCCTCCGTCAGCCAAAAGAAGACGCTCCCACAGGAGGAGAACCTTCTCAGATGTTGAATACCCGGAGCTTACTGCAAACATGACTAGCAGAGGCAAGGGAAAACAACCAATGGTCAACTCAGAGGAATCTGATTCTGAGCCGGAAGGGGTGTATCAACACACTCGCACCCGGACGGGGGCCATTCCCCCAATTGACTATAATGCCTTAGCCCGCGGCATTAGAATGGGTGATTCTCACTCCGCTATAGTGGAGTCGCAGGCTTCAAACTCTTCCGTCGAGAAGGAGGCTTCCGCCTACATGGCAGACACTCCTGAGGAGACGGCCAGGCGTTTAGAACAGACGCAGAAGCACCAGATGGATATAATCGCCTCTCAACAGAGATCCATTGACTCCCTCAAGCATATGCTTGAGAAATTGCTTGAAGAAAGAGCGAGATCTCCTCCTAGACGGCCGAAGGGGAAAGGGAGAAGGGGAGGAACCCTACCCTCCGAACCTTCCGACGAGACACAACGATCTACCTCGGATGTGTCTAAGCCCTCGTCGCAGGCAAGAAGCGACCCAGACCCGGAAAAGGCTCATGCTAAAAGAATGAGCCTGCTGGAGCAACGACTCAATGCCCTTGCCAGTCGTAAAGATCTCCAAGAGGCTGGAGTAGTCCGGCCCTATCCGGCCGAGTGGGACTTAGTCCCATACCCTCCTAAGTTCAAGGCTCCAACTCTCCAAGCATTTGACGGGAAGGGATCACCCAACCAGCACATCTACTACTTCAAATCCCAGACCGGGAATGTAGTAGATAACGACGCTATACTGGCGCGACTGTTCATAGGCACCCTGAAAGGGTTGGCCTTTGAATGGTTCATGAAGCTCCCAGTAGGTTCAATCAAGAACTGGAGCGACTTGGAGAAGCTGTTTCTGACACGCTTCTTCGAAGATGATTCGGAAGTAACAATGCCCACCCTTTTAGCTACCAAACAGCGAAAAGGAGAGTCCGTTAAGTCTTTCGTAGAAAGATTTCGGAACGTGGCACTCCGATGTCCAAGCGGCATGACCCAGGCCACCCTGGTGGAAACATGCCGCCACAATCTCCAAACCTCACTCCTTGCTCAAATAGGAGTTGCTGAAAGCCGCACCTGGAAGCAGTTAGTCCAACAAGGTGAACAGGCTGAGGAGATTGTTGCCCGTGTCAGGGCAGAGGAAGGCAAGCTGCGGCCGGAAAGGTCGACAAGGCGTGCACCGGCACCAGACACCTCCCTCCAGACGAAGCGGAAGGATAATTTGGCGACGGAGACCAAATCTCCCACCAAACCTCAAACAGGCAGGGCAAGTGGCTCTTCAAGCCAGCCACGCCCCAACAAGCAGTATTCCTTCAAGGAGGAACACGTCGATTCACTCTTCAAGCTACTCAACAAGAGCAATCGACTGAAGCTCCCTGAAATTAGGCGCCCGGAGGAAGTCGGCAAGACCGACAATCCCAACTACTGCATGTACCACAGGATGTTGGGACATCCCACCAAGAGCTGCTACGTCTTCAAGGACATTCTTCAGGCTCTGATTGACGCGGAGGTGTTAAAACTCCGACCAGAGCAGAAGAAGGTCACGGCCAATGTGACGTCGGTTCTCCAGTTTGGGAGACAACCTCCAACACCTGCGGGGGTAACTCCTATTCCAAGGGGAGAATTAAGAGTGGTCAACACAGACCCTCACCAGCAACAGGAGAAGGGCTTGGTACCCGTCCCTACACCTCAGGGGGAAACCATGTGGGTCCACCCTGACCTCGTCGATGAACAGCAGTGGACTACTGTGACCAACAAGAAGTCCAAAGGCAAGGCAAAAGCTTCGTCCTGCCATGTGGTATGTGCCTCCTCCCGAGAAGCAGAGGATGATGTTCCCTCACTGACCGACTCAGAGGAGGAAACGATAGTCCTGGTCGCAGAGCCCAACCAACCGACGGCAGGAACCCGTTCAGGACAAGCGTACTTGAAACAGTACGGCGAGACGGCAGTAGCCCCTCCACAACCAACTGCAGAGCCAGTCAGGCCCTCCACAAAGCCACCTGTGGAGAAGCAGAAGGAGACTCGATTCTCTCGAGCCCTTCAAAGAGGCATCGCGGAAGGGTCTTCGGCACCTTACCGCTTTGATGTCCTGGCTCAGCTGGCCAACATTCCGGCACGCATTACCTTGTATGAACTCCTTAGACTATCAAAGTCGACCAGGGAAGCTCTGCAAGAAGCTCTGGCGAATGCTGAGGCCTTCGTGACCCAGGTGCCGAAAGAGGATTGCCTCCATATTTCCCAGAATGCCCCCTGCATCACCTTCACGGCAGATGATATGCAGGTGAAAGGGAAGCATGATCGACCCCTGTACTTCACAGGTTACATCGGATCATCTGAGGTGAACCGCATTCAGGTAGATCCAGGGTCCGCACTGAGCATCATGCCCCGCCGAGTCATGCAACACCTCGGTATCCCTACCCACCGTCTGAGCCCTACACAGACGACCATTTACGGGTTCAATGCCAACGGTACCCGTCCGATGGGGAAGATCAAGCTCAAGTGCCAGATTGGGAGCCTCAAGTCGGAGGTGACATGCTACGTCATCGATGCCGACACTTCCTACAATCTGCTGCTGGGACGACCATGGATCCACCGCAACTCCATCGTTCCCTCCACTCTTCACCAAGTCATGAAATACATTGACGCGAGTGGGAAGGTGCAAACGTTGGTTGCCGAAAGGTATCCGTTCAAGGGGGTCGAGAATTATTTCACGGACTCCCTCTTATATCAGGATCCGGTGGATGAAACCCCGCAACTAGAGGCGCCAGACTCTGGTAATGAGGCTGACACTGAGCCCGAGCAAGAAAAGTGCCTGTGGGAGTTAGAACCACTTGTAAAGAGCACTAATAAGCTCGAAGTTGATAATACCACCGACGATGCAGGCGGTTGGTATATTAATGAGAATCTAGACTTTGAATATTTTTCTGCATGTGCATCCGATTCAATACCGTCGGATACTACTACCGACGTAGACGATGACATCTGGTCGGCAATGGATGCTTTGACATCATTGCATGTACCAGTAAAATCATCTTTCGGGACATACCAAGATAATGGTGATGCACAAGAATCTATATTCATGGTTCCAACCAGACGGAAAGGCCAAAAACCAATTCTCTTTGGGCGAATCTCATCTGAGCCAATGCCCCGCGAAGACTCGGAAAGCGAAGAGGAATCCCTCAGCTCGACCATTATGAATCGAAAGCGCTCAGAATGATGGAGCAAATGGGGTACGATCTAACCAACAAGCTCGGGTTGAACTTCGGCAAAGGAAGGAGGACGCTACTTCGATCCTTTGTGCCAAAAGGGAAGGCCCCCGATTATTATCATCGGACGCGCAGGGGGTTGGGCTACGTATCAACTCCAGTCCCATCAGCCTCTGATTCTCGAGAGTCGTCAAGTCACGATTGCTCTTCAGACACGTCATCTTGGGAGTCAGATGTCAGTGTCGGCAACATCTTCAAAGGGCTTTCAGTAAACATGGTTTCAACAGGCCATCTGGAAGATGAAGATGAAGAAATGATCCAAGCTGATACAGATCCGTGGATCAAACATTTAAACGCTCTTTGGGATATCCGCTTTGAACAGCGTGAGCCACCCACAGAAGACAAGGTTGTTCAGATCAACCTAGGAGATGAGGCCAACCCCAAGCCCATCTTCATAAGTGACGGCCTGTCGCCTCCAGAGAAGAAGGATCTAATATCTCTTGTACAAGAGTATATAGATGTCTTCGCCTGGAACTATGAGGACATGCCAGGGCTTGATACACAAGTGGCCATGCACCGCCTCAACATCAATTTGGACGTAAAACCTGTCAAACAATAGCAGCGACGGTTCCGTCCAGAGATAATGGAGGCAATTCAATCAGAAGTCAGAAAGCTTATTGATTCTGGCTTCATCCGGGAAGAACAACATCCCGACTGGGTAGCCAACATCGTCCCCGTCGCCAAGAAGAACGGGAAGATCCGGATCTGCATCGACTTCCGCGATCTGAACGAGGCCTGCCCCAAAGACGAATTCCCATTGCCAATCACAGATGTCATGATTGACAATACTTGTGGATTCGAACGAATGTCCTTTATGGACGGGTTCTCAGGATACAATCAAATCAAGATGTATCCCGATGACGAAAAGCACACCTCCTTCAGGACACCTCTAGGGGTGTATTGCTACACCGTCATGCCCTTCGGACTGAAGAATGCAGGGGCAACATACCAAAGGGCCATGAACGTCATTTTCCATCAACAGATACGCAAAACGGTGGAATGCTATGTTGACGACATTGCAGTGAAAAGCCGCACTAAAGGTGATCACATAGCAGACCTGAAGGTGGTCTTCGACATCATGCGGGCTCATCAATTAAAGATGAACCCCACCAAGTCCTTCCTGGGGGTAGCCAGTGGCAAATTTCTAGGGTTTGTTGTGACTTCCACAGGAATCCATTTGGATCCGGAGAAAGTTCGCGCTATCCAAGAGATGCAACCCCCCAGAAGCCTCAGGGAGCTCCGGGGATTACAAGGACGATTGGCGTACATCCGCAGGTTCATATCAAACCTTTCCGGGAGATGCCAACCCTTCGCCAAGCTGATGAAAAAGGGTGTTTCATTCATTTGGGACGACGCTTGTCAAAAAGCATTTGAGGAGATCAAACACTACCTCACCCAACCACCAGTCCTTGCAGCTCCAGTATCCGGAAAGCCGTTTCTGGTATATGTCCGAGCGATGGATCATTCTTTGGGAGCTCTACTAGCTCAGAATGACGATCAAGGACGTGAGCAAGCAATCTACTATCTGAGTAGAACAATGATCGGAGCCGAACATCGGTACAACCCGATCGAGAAGGAATGTTTGGCACTAGTGTTCGCCATGCAGAAAATGCGACACTATCTGGTAGGCCAGACTATAAATGTCATATCAAAAGTCAATCCTTTGAGGTTACTTATGACAAAGCCTTCTTCACTAAATGGCCGGCTGGCAAAATGGGCCATGTTGCTATCCCAGTATGATATGCATTTTCTGCCACAAAAGGCTATTAAGGGACAAGCGGTGGCGGACTTCTTAGCTGAACACCCAGATCCCAGGGCAGTCAAACTCTACGAGGATCTCCCAGATGAAGTTGCCGAAGTTTACCTGACTCAGACATCGTTCGAAAGTCAAGTATGGCAACTTTTCTTCGACGGTGCATCAAGGACAAGCCCAAAGGGACACGTAGTAGCGGGGGTAGGAGTGGTACTCGTCTCCCCACAGAATTATGTCATTCCCCGAGCTGTCTCACTGACCGAGCCCTGCTCTAACAATGTGGCGGAATACAACGCTCTTTTGATTGGGATGCAATTCGCCGATGAGATTGGCGTTAAAAATCTCGAGGCTTACGGTGACTCTAAACTCATCGTCAGCCAAGTTCGCGGAGAGTACGAGGCCAGACATGAAGATCTAGTACCCTACTACAACGCGACAATTCACATGGCCGAAAGGTTTTCAAACTTCTACATCGACCATGTACCGCGCAGGCAAAATGCACATGCGGATGCACTCGCATCCCTCGCTGCTTCCTTAGCTCTTCCAGCTGGAGCAATGGAGAAAGTATTCGTCTATAGCCACGACCTATACTGTCCAAAAATTCCCCTCGGAGACTACCCTGGGTCAGCGGGAGATCGTCGCGGTAAAGAAACACTTGAAGTGTCGACCGCTTCAGGGCTTAAAGACTGGCGATTCCCCTACATTGATTTTGTCTTATACGGCATTCTGCCCGAAGACACCAAGGAGGCGGCCGCCATTCGGAGGAAAGCCCCCAAATTCTACTATAATGCGATTTCGCGAACATTGTATCGTCGATCGCATGACGGGATCCTGCTCCGATGCCTCTCATCAAAAGAAGCCCAAGGAGTATTGAAAGAAGCCCACGATGGTACTTGTGGAGCTCATCAACCTGGCCCGAAATTGGCACATCGACTCCAAAGGATGGGTTACTATTGGCCCAAGATGATTGCCGATGCTGTCGCTTATGCTAAGAGATGTCACGCCTGCCAAATACACGGCGATTTCATCCATCAAGCACCAGGGTACCTCCACTCAACGACCTCTACTTGGCCGTTTGAAATGTGGGGGATGGACGTGGTTGGCCCTATCAGCCCACCATCATCGAAAGGACATCGGTTCATTCTAGCGATAACCGATTACTTCTCAAAGTGGGCCGAAGCTATCCCTTTGAAAGAGGTGAAATCTTCTAACGTGATCAAGTTCGTGAAACATCACGTTATTTACCGCTTCGGTGTGCCTCGGCGTATCATCCATGACAATGGACCCCAGTTCATCAGCCAGGCTTTCCAGAGATTCTGCGTGAAGTTCAGAATCCAAAGTGTGTCCTCAACAGCATACTATCCTGCTGCTAACGGTCTTGCAGAAGCCTTTAACAAGACTATTGGCAAGCTTCTCAAAAAGTTCGTCTCGAAAAGTCAACGAGACTGGGACGACAAGCTGGGTGAATGCTTATGGGCCTACCGCACAACGGTGCGAACCCCAACTAAAGCCACGCCATTTTCCTTGGTATACGGATGCGAAGCCGTCCTTCCATTGGAAATTCAAATTCCCTCTCTACGCGTCGCCTTGACAGCGGAGATGACGACTGAGGAGAAGCATCAGCAGCGACTCCAGGAGTTGGAAGCCTTAGACGACAAGCGTTTACAGGCCCAACAACAAATCGAGCTTTACCAAGCTCGTATCACCAGAGCCTTCAACAAGAAAGTCAAAGCGCGAACTTTCAAGAAAGGCGACCTTGTCTTAGCCGTCCGAAGACCCATGGTCATGACGCACAAGACAAAAGGAAAATTCCAACCCAAATGGGAAGGACCATTTGTGGTAGAGTCAGTCTACTCAAATGGGTCATATCGCCTCATAACTTCAAATGGCGATACACTCATGATGCCGATCAATGGCAAATTCTTGAAGAAGTACTATCCTTAATAGTACTCTTCCTCCGATCAAGTTAAAAGTACACCTCTGGTCAAACATCCGACGCCCTCGACGGCTAAGGATAGAGGAAAATGTTGGCCTTTAAGCCCAACATAAGTCCTCGACAACTCATCATGCTGAGGGGAATAGCATGGCTAGCCCAACTCAAACGGTAGTTGGTAAAGGCATGTCAAACCCGTTGATAGCTGAGGGTTTGCTAAAAATCCTAAGTGGACTTGAGTCCACTCTTTCCTCCAAAATCCCTTACCAATTCTCGTCCATAGAATGGTAGGACCACAAAATGCAATCATTACTACGTTAACACTATACCTCTGGTAATGAATACTCTTTGTCGAGTATAAACTTTGCTTGTTAACTCTGCATAGAGTAACAAACTCTCAAATTTGCCAAGTTAACACTATACCTCTGGCATTTCAAATTTCACTTGTCAATTCTCATCAATAGAATGACAGGTCCTCAAATTGCTCTTATCACGAGCCAATTCTTGTCAAGTTAACATTACACCTCTGACAAACTACTGTTTAAGTTAACATTACACCTCTAAGCAGTACATCGAGTGCCTGTCAAGTTAATATCACACCTCTGATAGTCACCTTTCTTCAGACTTCCGTATCGAAGCTGAAATGGACGATGCCAAGTTAACACTACACTTCTAGCATCCGAGTCATCGCTAAGTTCAACAATACACCTATGGCCATGACCGTTCCTCGACTTCCTCATCTAAGTCGAGATGACCGATGCTAAGTTCAACATCACACCTCTAGCATTACCTCACTGTTAAGTTAAACATTACACCTATGACAGTGACATTCTGAGTTAAGTTAATATCACACCTCTGACTCACATCCTTGTCGAGTTAACACCACACTTCTGACAAGACTATCTCCAACCCGTTAAGTTAATATCACACCTCTAACGGTAAAAGCTTTACTAGATTCCTCGTGGGTCTAGTTTCACTTGTTATTCTCTTCAACAGAATAACAGGTCCACCTAAAGACATTGTTAGGTTAACATTACACCGCTGACAATGTTTTATCAAATTCCCCAGCTGACATTGAATCAAGTCAATCCCAGACACTTGACAAAAGTTCACCTTCTCTGGGAGTACGCATTCTCCCTGTCACTTTCTTTTATGAAGTGGCGGGTCCACCAAATCATTCTTTTGCTTCTAAAACAAAACATTCAGGACAACCGAAAGAGGCAAAAAGAAAAGTGTCACTTTTATTGATATTCAAGCATATGAAAGTGATACAAAACGCTCTCTTATACAATAAGATTGAGTGTTACAATTAAGGAGTACAAAGAAGTCCCTCTCTCTCTGAGGCCGTACTCACTCCTTGAAGCCGCATCTGATCCTAAGTGCATGATGTCTGGAGAAGTGCCAAATTGTGGCGACTGTTGGAACCGATTGCACTTTGATGCACGACGCCAACTTTCGAAAGCGCCCTAGCTGACTAAGCCAGGAGCAATGGTGTTCTTGAGGTCCGGTGGCAACAGAAGAGCCTGCAACCCTTCGTTCAAGAGTTGATCTTTCCCCCGCAGGCCATCCAAAGGACATGAACTGTCCTTGATGTTACTTCTGAGATGGGAGAGGAAGAGGATCCTCTCCGCCACCGCAACCGCCGGAACCTCCTCGCCGTCATACTTGACCTGACCATCTCTTGCCATCAGGCAAGAGTGGTGCAGGAGATCTGAAGAGACCTTGGCGAGATTTGGGTCCTCGCCAGAGATATAATTTACTCTCTTACAAACGACGAGGACCATAATTTACTCTCTTACAAACGAACATTGAGCAAGCTCGCCGGTTGAAGCATTCTTCCAGGGGCCCAGCAAACCTGCAAGGAACAAAAAGAGAGAATTAGAACAATCTGCAACTTAGTGTAAATAGAGAAAAAAAAAACTAAGTCAGCAGAGGCAGACGCGGGAATGATCCACACAGTCAGCCAAACGCGGGAATGATCCATGCAGTCAGCCAGACGCAGGAATGACAGCGCAGCAAGCCAAACTGTTGCGTCAGCAGAGATAAACGCGAATCAAAACGCGGTCTCATTCTGTGCCTAGGTCAAAGAGCACAGACGCCGAAAAGGCACAGACGCCGAAAATTGCCATCTCCATGAACAGGAGTTGCAAGGTGCGGGTCTGAAACCTTTGTTGGAATTTGTCCAAGGCATTGGCTATGAAACGCGCTAAGGCATTAGCCATAAAGCGCGCCAACGCCAAGTGCCAAAGATTCCTGCACTCGCGTTCAGAGAAGTTCAAGTCACCGGCACAAAATCCAGAATAGGAATGCACTGGGATTTCATTCAGATGGCTATGCCAAAGTACAGGCTATGGACATCATCGGGGTGACATACCAGCAGAGCCCCCTGTCCAGAGTTGGCCACTCTGCATCCAAACGCGGGCGCGTAAGGTGATCCGAGAGAGGATTCCTTCTGAAGAGACCAAACAGGAGCATGAGAGCTCTGGGTCATCTTCATCCACGGAGTCACCTTCACCCTTGAAGACAGTTCTCGAAAAGATGACTCAAGGCGTGGTCTCTCAGAGCAAACAGAAGAAAACAATCCAAGTTTTGGATTATTGAAGAGAGGGTGCACCCTATTTATAGGCAGTCCCTAATAACTGTCATTAATGGGGCATCAATCGGAACCGTCGCGCACAACTGTCAAAGCCCAATAAGGGACTGACGCGTGGAACGTTGCTTTGGAAACCGACGAGAGCGCCGGTTTTTCAACCGCCAGCGTCGGTTCCGCATGCAAGGGCATTAACGCCTGAATCCAATGAGAGGCCGACGCGTGGATAACTGCCTTGGGAAGCAACGGATGACCCGGAACCCCAATCGACAGTGAAGGCCTGACGTTCAAAGATCTCCTAAAAATCTTTTTAAGTCATGCTGCATTGAACGCAGATGGGAAAGTCGCGTCTCTTCAGCAGACAAGGCTGCGTATCCCGTGTCTGCTCGATCCGCGTCTTTCTTAGCAAGACAGCTTCGCGTTATTCAGAATCGCGTTTCACGCTGCGTCTTACTCCATGGACTGACGACCGCGTCTCACTTTATGGATCAATGCTGCGTCTCATCAAGAAGATCGCGTATCAATCTGTGATTGACGCTGCGTCTCATCAAAAAGACTTGGTGAAATCTAAGTTCCTATGGACTGACGACCGCGTCTCACTCTATGGATTGACGCTGCGTCTCATCAAGAAGACCGCGTATCAATCTGAGATTGACGCTGCGTCTCATCAAGAGAACCTAGTGAAATCTAAGTTCCTGTGGACTGACGACCGCGTCTCACTTTATGGATCAATGCTGCGTCTCATCAAGAAGACCGCGTATCAATCTGTGATTGACGCTGCGTCTCATCAAAAGGACTTAGTGAAATCTAAGTTCCTGTGGACTGACGACCGCGTCTCACTCTATGGATTGACGCTGCGTCTCATCAAGAAGACCGCGTATCAATCTGAGATTGACGCTGCGTCTCATCAAAAGGACTTAGTGAAATCTAAGTTCCTATGGACTGACGACCGCGTCTCACTTTATGGATCAATGCCGCATCTCATTAAGAAGACTCAGAGTCAAGGCCGCGTTTCATTAACAGAACTTAGTCTTACCTAAGTTTAATATTCACAGCCAGTTACCAAGGAGTTGGATTCGCCTACAGCTGAGCAAAGAAGATGGAGCAAAATTTTTCAAACTTTTATTATAAACAGTAAAAGTGCATACAAACACTCTAAACAGAGTGTCCCCTTCTTTACAAAAAAGGGGAAAAGAAAAGAAGGCTAAATGTCCTGGTTCGCCAAGGAACGGATTTGCTCCCTGAGATGATGCATCTTAATCTGACGTGCCTTCTCAGCTTCCACCATAGCCTGGACCCGCAGCTCCTCGTCAGATAGGAAGGATTTTGCAGCCAACTGCGTTCGCAGAGATTCCACCCTGGAAGAATGTAGAGACAGACTCTCTTCAGCTCGCGCCTTAGCAGCTTGTTGCTCCTCAAGCTCCTCTTTGATGGTAACGAGCTTCTTCTCATTGAACGCAAGCACAGCTTCCGCCTTGGCAATGGTGTCCCGAGCCTTGGCAATGGTGTCACGAGCACTGATGATGACTTGCTCAGTGCTCTGCATGGTAAGCTCGGATTCCCTTGAATTGGCAGTTAGTCTTCTACATTCAGCCTGGGAATATTCGAGGCTGCGGGTCTCTGCAGCAATTTGTGCCTCCGCCTCCTGTCGCTCTTGTTCTTGAACAGCTAGGAGCCTAGTCAAGGTGGCCTGGGCCTCATCAAAAGAGCCGGCATTTTCTAAAGACTCCAGCTCGTGCAGGTCATCTCCCAGCTGCTTCACCACCCGCAAACATGCCTCGGCAAGTGAGGGGCCTCCCGTTAATTCAATGTTCACGGCCATATTCTCAAGAAGCTTCTGGGCAAATTTGAAAGAGCTGCTCCCACGTAAGATGAGATCAATACATGATCCCATCGAGGCGAAGAATTGCTGCACCATCTGACGTGCCAGTTCCCCTATGTCTTCACCACCTGAGAAGCTTCCCGACCCCTTTTCTGTCACAGGATAGGGGATATAAGGCGGATCTTCTCGCACAAGAGTCGTGCTGGCCGTCGATACGGCAAGAGCAAGATTGGCCAATGGCACTTCCGGAGGAGCTACCTCTGCAGGAACCTCCACGACCAATGATGGAGTAGTTAGCGCAACCTCCTCAGAAACCTCAATCGAGACCTGAGCTGTGTGGCCTTCTGGAAGGGTACCAACCATCGGACTCTCCACCTGAGCCCCCTCAGTCCTCTCTGCAATTTATCGCGATGTTAGCCACGATGATAGAAAAGCTAAACATTTAAAGCATCAGAGCTGCCTTACCAGGTTGGAAGTCCGGAGACGTCGAATCCTGCGGAGCGGAAGTCTCCTCGGCTTCAGCAGTAACCTCCTCGCCCGGCAGAGTGAGAGCCTCCTCAGCCTCAGTGGTTCCTTCCTCTTCTGGCAGAGTGGAAGGCTCCCCGATCTCAACAGCTGCCCCCTTTGAGGGTATCTCAGCAGCCGAGACCTCAATCCTCTCGGGCTGGGTCAACTCTTTCACCATCTCCTCGATACGCGAGGAGGTTGTAGCGTCGGCGTCTCCGGCTGGCCCTGCAGCATAAAAGAAGAATGTTAGAACATCCTCTTCAATATGCAAAGAGAAAATTAAAAAGAATACCTTCAGTAGGGATAATCGCCAGCGATGGTGCAGCCGATGGCTCACCCTCATATATTTCCGCCTCCGAGATGTGGAAGAATTTGCTCTGATCAGGAAGAGCGGGTTCATCGCCATAGTCGACCTCGTCACCAAAGGCGCTTTCCCCCGATAACGAAGAAGACGACAGCGCAACGCGAGGAAGCTCCGCAACAGGAGCCTTACCTCCAATTACCCCAGTGGTAGGACTAGGGTCGACTGCCCTAAGACTGGAAATGAAGATGCTAGGAGACCCCGGCTGCTGTGCCTCGTCTCTCCCATCATGAGCAGAAGGAAGCTCGGGTTGAACTGAGATGCCCGGAATCTCAACATCCTCTTCACCCATTATGTCGACCTCCGGTGACTCGGCATCATCAGCAACAAGGGGTTGCTCAACGAGCTCCCCCTCCTCCACGGTCTTGTTGTGCGACCTAGAAGCACGGACTAGGGTGGGGAAATCTTCATCTTCCGACGGTTCCTCAACCCTGACAAGGATGTCTTCAGGATGGGCCTCAACTCCAGCAGAGGTGCCTTCAGACTGAGAGACTTCGGTTGTTAAGTCCCTCCGAACCTTCTTTGGAGCAGGCTCAGCAATAGAAGCAGAGCTTCGATGACGCTTGCTCGCCAACTGCTTAGACCTCCTTGCCCGCGGCTCCTCCCTCGTGGCTGGTGGCTCCGCCCTTGTCGCTCGCGGCTCTGCCCTTGCCGGTCGCGGCTCCGCCCTCACTGCTTGTGGCTCCCTCCTCGACCGTCTCCTGACCTCCTTATAAGCCTTCAGATACTGGTCGATAAGCTTCGAACGTTTACCGGACTCTGACCTGGCCTCGAGATGTGCATTGATGCTCTCAAGGCATGAAGACTCCGGAACAAGGTCTGGTGTCTGGCTGGCTTGGAAGTACCAAGCGCAGAAGCTGAAGCTCGTGCGGCACTGGGGCGTCTCGTTGGGTAGACGGAATGTTGCTCCCGTCCCTCCAGCCACACTGTAATACCAGGCCCGAGCACCCTCGAATAGGTTCCCTTCGAAGGCGAGCCGAGCATTGGGGTTCCCGACATAGAGCTGATCGTAGCCAAACTGTCGGGCAAAACGGTTCGGCATGTATGGCTCGATGGTGCATGAAGTCCCTTGCCGGAACATCACATATCCCGGCCGGATGTTGATCAACCACCAGAAGACTCCCGCAGGCAGTTGTGTGAAGTCATCCCGACCAGCGATATCAGCAAACAACTCCCCGAAAGCCGCGCCAGGAACATCTGGAAAGCAGCGGTTGAGCTGGTAGTTCGTGGCGCAGGAAAGACACTTCCTAATATAATACAGGTAGGTGTCACGCCACTCCGAACGTTCCAGCCGCTGCACAAATGGGATACGACCCGTGCTCCCGCGCGCCACCGTCATCAAAGAAGGGCAATGCATCACGTACCAAGCCATGAGGTACGTATAAGGCAGTTCAACCCGAGGGTTAGGGCGCTTCACCTTCGGATTCCCCTCTGAGTCGACATATGGCTTTCCATGGGGGTCAACAGTCTTCGGGGGCTCACAGAAATTCTTGGCTAACGCCCGTAGCCCACTCTGAATACCAGCCGCCACGGCCGGGAGAAGAGCTATGGGGTTGCCATGAGCCAGAAGCACCGCCGGGTACACCACATCAGCAACAATGACTTCATGTGGCAGCGTGGGCACCACACAGCGCTTCAACCACAGCATCAAGAAGCCCGCCAACAGTGCTCGACTAGAAATGGGAGTCCGGGCTTGATGGTGAAAGCTTTCAAAAACCAAGTCCGGGTCGAAACCGTCCTCGTTCGACTCCGTGGTATAGAAGCTGTTCGGAGCCTGGTCAATCCTGTCTTCGATTTCCCTATCAGAGCTGGCAGCCAGTCGGGTTATCGGGAGGTCTTTATTGTTAACGTTGTTGAACAGATAACTAGCCCAAGACAACTGCTTGACTCCCCCTGACCTCCAGGCAGTTATCTGGCCGCAGATGTGGAAGTGGCACATCACTTCCCAATAGGTCTCATATATTGCGGGAAACTCTTTTTCCAAAAAGCGGAGCTCCTTAGTAGTAGGGACATATTCCTCATAAGGAATATCCCCTGACGCCAGCCCCGAGACCTCATGCAACTCATGCAGCGCCAGGCCCATCTCTCCAACCGGGGTGAAGAATGTCCCTGTCAGAGAGTTATATCGCTCCAGGACTCCGAAGAAATTGTGAGAGCTTGGTGGGACACCCCACTGTACGGCCCTGACCGCCGGGTATAGCCCCACATGCCCTAGCAGATCTTTAAGATCGGTGAGGACAAAACCCACCATCCTGCCCCACCAAACATTCCCCGTAGAATGGATCCACCCATGCGCACGGAACTCGGTAGGATAGTCACCCTCCACTTCCATAAACGAGTTAAGGAAGGTAGCAGCAAGCTGTGGTATCTCCCCGACCGGAATATTGGATTTGCGCGACGCAGGGAATAGGCCGACGGTTGACCTGTCATGACTATCATGGCGGCTTACCCTCTGGGAGCCAAAGTCACCAAGGGTGATTTCGGGGACACATTGGGAAATGTCCCATTCCATCTTCCGAGGGATGGACATGTGTTGGAAGTAGGACAACGGGAACATCCTCTCCATATCCGGAAGAAACAAGCTTCCATCCTTTATCTGACGGAGCCATTTGTAAGTTCCTTCAGACACACGACGACCGTCATCATGAATGCGATCTCCAAAGAAGGCAGGCTTCTCCAGCGGAACACGAGCATCCGTTGTGAATGCTGCATCGGTCATAAGCGCCCGAAAGGTTCTCCTGTCAACATTAGAGAGCCTCTCCCTGCGATCCGGCGACTGGTCAGCAGTCAATGGGACACTCATTCTTAGCACGAAGGTCAAGCTCTGGTCAGCACCACCTACATGTCCAAAGTGGCGCGTCTTGACGAGTGGGCCAGAAACATGTCGCACTGCGAAAGAAAAGGACACTTAGTCAGATACTTCAAGCAAGGAAAAAAGCTGAAATGCTAAGTGTTCATGACCCAAACGCAGAAGAGATACTGGACGCAGAAGTTATCAAATTCGCGTCCAGACCTGCGAATCTGCGTCCAAACGCAGAAGAGATACTGGACGCAGAAGTTATCAAACTCGCGTCCAGACCTGCAAATCCGCGTCAAGTGGCACAGAACGCAAGGATCAAATCCGCGTTTTGCAAATCAAGACCGCGTTCGAATCCTTCACAATTAAAGATTTTCTAAGTGAAAGATCCGAAGCGCAGAGCCCAACGACGCCAGGTCACCAAAACCTGCGCCCCGGTTATCATCTCAAGGACCGCGTCCGAGAATCAAACACGATTTTGTGTTAAGGGTTCTTAAAAGTTCTTTGAACTTTCCTTAATGGCGAAACTTCCTCCTAAAAGGCCTTTACCTTGGAGACCTGGGAGAACGACGTCCTGTGCAGAGGAGGAGCCGCCCCTCTCGGCCTCGGCGACGGTCGCCTTTGAGGACGATGCAGTTGGCCTAGTCTTGGGTGCCATTGCTGATTCGATCCAAGTTCGCAGATGAACAGAGGGGGAAATTCTTTTTCTCAGCAAGTGCGTTCGGAGAAGAAGATACATCTCTCCAACTGTTGCCTTTTATAGGCACAAAGATTTGCGAAGATACGCGGCGCTTGGCCCGATAGACGCTGCAGCGAGTCGCCGATTGACGCGTGTAACAAAATCATTTCTGAACGGAGAAGATCATGCGTCGCGACCCCGCCGCGAGTCAGCAGTCGACACGTGGAGCAGTTCATTTAATGAACCAGGAAGTCCGCGCGCCAAGAGGCGAAATTTCGCCGGTTCCCTAGGCCAGCTGGCGGCTTAATCATGACATGGCACAGAAATTCGCGCCCAAAGAACGCACCTCCTCGATGGACATGCCACGTCAGCCTCTCCATGAATGCATTCGGAAGGTCGCGTCTCTCTAAGAAATTCGCGTCCTTCCAGTCTGGCCAAATATCGCGTCTATATTCAAGAGATGCGTCTCTCCGAAGTTCGCGTCTTCAGCTGAACATCGCGTCTGCCTTGTGAAGATCAGTCGCGTTTCCATCTCGCTAAGAAGTCGCGTCTTTAAAGCAGCCTCGTCTCTGCTTTTCAAAAAAAAAGAACCTGCGTTCGGCTTCTGCAAATCAGTTCAACAGTACACTGGCACAAGCAGAAGGCCAACCACTCCCGGCCAAAAGCGCACCTGTGACAGACTAAAAGCAATCGGGGAGGTCTAGACTATGTATCTAGACACTCAACACGATCAACTCTGATGGCTTCAAAGAGTTCAACAGTACACTCACAAAGGCCAACTCCAGATAAGATCAAACCCGGAGCATTAACAGTCCAGTCATAAAGGCGAACGTGGCTAAAATCCAAAGTATTTCGAAATCCGTCCCATTTAACTGCGGAATATCGGAAACTTTGGAGGGGGTTCTGTAGGCTGTCTAAAAATGTCCAAACAGACAAGCCACTAAGAAAGCAGAGTCTCAGCACTAAGGCGCGTCGGCCCGAAGCCCGCGTCTCAGCATCAAGGCGCGTCGGCCCGAAGCCCGCGTCTCAGCATCAAGGCGCGTCGGCCCGAAGCCCGCGTCTCAGCATCAAGGTGCGTCGGCCCGAAGCCCGCGTCTCAGCATCAAGGCGCGTCGGCCCGAAGCCCGCGTCTCAGTTGCAACCACCCGAAATAAGGGGCCTGTCACCGCACATGTAGCGGGAAGTGGCCCCTCATTGTGGAGCGTTTTCAGGGGGCACGTTCACCCCCTGAGACCCCTATAAATAGCCCAGTTGCTATGGGAAAAAGGACGACAATTATCAGGCGCACACATACACACAGAGAGAGACGGGCACAAGAGAGAGATCATCAACAGAGAGAGAGAGCTCGACTCTTCAAGCCAGCTTGCTGCGTACAAGTTGCCCTTCGCCTACCTTCTCTTTTAGAGTTTTTGGTGGACGGGGCTGAGTTACTCCCTCTACCGACCGAAGAGAAGATCCCCGACGGTCCAAACAGTCATCCGGTCAACGGAGAACAAGATTCACTCTCCACCGCCACCCGAAGAACCCAGCACTAAACAAAGGGGGAATTCAAGACTCAATATTCCCCCTCCCTTGTAACCGGAAGATAAAGCCGGCTGTAATTTTTCCATCTGATTCAAGGAAACGTTACTCCGAAGCACACTTTTCCGCGCCCTACAACCTCCACGATGAGAGTTTTCTTACTGTAAAGTATAGTGGTGACGATGTGATCGTATGACTGTGGAAGCAACTGAGAAGTATAAAGCCCCTGTCTTCCTCGTCGATCTTGACATCAACAGCTAGAATCTCGCTGATGACCTTACTGAAGAAGTTTAAATGCTCCAACACCGTTGTTCCTTCTTTCATGTGTAGCTCATATAGTTGTTTCTTGAGATACAGCTTGTTGGAGAGATTTTTCGTCATATACAACATTTCTAATCTTGACCACAATCATGTAACTATTTTTTCATCCATCACGTTGCACATCACCTTTTTTGCGAGACTTAGTTGGATCGTGCTTGCTGCCTTTAGATCTATCTCCTCTCAATCCTCATCTGACATACCTGCAGATTTTGCTGACTTTCTCTGCAAGGTCTTGTGAAAACCCTATTGCACTAGTTAACACATTCACTCTCTTTTGCCATAAATCGAAGTTTCCTTTACCGTTGAGCTTCTCGACCTCGAACTTTATCGTAGAATTTTCTATCTTCGATATATCGCCCTTCGTTAACCTTTAGCTCTGACACCAATTGTTGCGAAATTGATATGATCTGATAGCAATTGTTGAAACAAATCGGCGCTCTAACACCAATTGTTACTCCCGAGATTGATGTTTGCGGAACTTGGCAATATGATGATACTTGCAAAAGAAAAACTGTTGTAAAGCAAACTAGCAATACCTAGACAAAATAGTAATAAGAAATAACTCGAGAATTTAACATGGTTCGGCCCAAACTTAGCCTACATCCGCGGGGAGAGAACTTGAGAGAGCTTATAATAAACTTGATATAAAGAGATCTAACATTCCTCTTGATGCAATAAGAGTATTCACCTTCCCTTGAGTCTAGACCTAAATTACAAGAGAATTACTTTCTCTCCATACACCTTCACCTTGCTCCTCTTTCTTGACTTCCTTAGTGTTATCCACCTTTTAATGTGCATTCTTTGTACTTTACAATGCTAGATTACAACTTTTATTTATAGAATTTTACAATACAACTCCTATTTGGACTATGAAATGATCTTAGCCATTGGATGCTTGAAGAATCTTGATCAATCATATTAGGAGTTGATATCCTTGATCTAGAAGAATTCTAGACCCTTTAATCATTAGAAAGAAACCTTCATTGAATAAAAACTGAAATATATTCGTACTCCACCAGAAAAGAAAACTTGCGCCTGAAAAGAAACAGATTATGCTTCAGAAAATGCCTCGATTAGTCGACTTATCGTGATGATTAGTCCCATTGGTCGACTTATAGATTTATAAGTCGACTATTGTATGATGCTTCCTCTTTGTAGCTGCCTCCGTATCTGCCCAAATCGACTACTAGTCGACTGATCTTGTGCGTTAGTCGGCTTATAAAGTTATAAGTTAACTAATTCGCATCCTTTTTTGTTTGCTTCTTCTTGCTTCAAGTCATCATCTTCTCCAACTCGATCGGATCTTCTTGGACCAACGTCTTCTCTTGAAAACAAGGCAAAATCCTAAAAAAAGTGGCATATGATTTGCAGTAAAAAACTGAACAGCAACCAAGAAACATGACGGGGACAATCTGACATTTTGTCGATTGGATGGCTGAAATTGTTTTGGCCATAGATCAATGAATTGGTGTCGGATTTTGGTAATTTTTGGAGTAGATTCAAAGGTTTTTGAGCTTTTTGAACGCAATGGTGGAAGTGGATTTGGAATATTCTACTGTTTGGAGTAAATTTTGTACCAGATTGGTATAGGAACCAATTTCAACATTTGCAGCATGAAAATCTTGTTTGGTATTTGGTTTTTCGAGATTTCTGTTTGGAATATTTTTCTGCATGTACATCACATAGAGAAAGAATAAGATTCGATGGTGAGTTTGATTGGAAGATTAAATCTGGTTCTAAGTTTTGCTTTGGATTTGTTCCTGATTCAGATTTGTTTCAGTTTCTATCTTGGTTTGGACAACTTTTGGTTTCTTCGATTTGTATTTCGACAATTTGGCAGTTCGTCAATGGCAATCATCTTGGTTCAAACACGGTTTTAACTTGATTTTCTTCAGTTCGGTGTAGCCCTACATTTGTAACTTGTCTAGATAAGCGGAAGATCTATTTGGTTTTTCAGCAACTTGGTTGGGTAATTTGCATTTAGCGTATGTATAATGCAGCAGAGATCATTTGAGGTTTCGTTTGAGGTTTCAGAGAATAATCATTTGATTTCATCTGAGATCCCAAGAGAGGATCGTCTGAGTTCGTGTGAGATCCCAAGAGAGGATCGCGTGAGGATCGCGTGGGTTCATTTGAGATCCCAAGAAAGGATCTTAAGTTCGTTTGAGACCCCAAGAGAGGAATGTGTGAGTTTGTTTGAGATCCCAAAAGAAGGATCGTCTGACTTTGTTTGAGATCCCAAGAGAGGATTCCCTCAGTTCGTTTGAGATCCCGAGGGAGGATCGTCTAGGTTCATTTGAGATCCCTAGGGGAATCATCTTCGTTTTCATTTGAGATCTCAAGGGAGGATCATCTAAGTTCGCTTCAAGTTTCAACGAAAAATTGTCTGAGTTCATTTTAGATCCCAAAGAAGGATCGTTTGAATTCGCTTGAGGTCCCGAGGGAAGATCGTTTGAGTTTGTTTAAGATCCCAAGGGAGGATCAATTGAGTTTGTTTTGATTGGTTGTCTTCCGTTCAGCAGTATCAACATCAACAATTCAAGATCCACATCAACAATTAGAATTTCAATATGAGTGTTTCAGTTGTTCCGCATCAGCATTAGCTTTTCAGTACTTTTAGTATTTGTTTTTGTTTAGTTATTGTTGATCAAGCTCTCAATGTCATACCATCTCAAGTCTGAGTGGGATGTTAGATATATTTAGTAACTAAAAAATTAGTAGAGTCATTTACTTATGGAGTCCTAATAGTATTTGATATTTATAGAGTCCTAGTAGTATAACGAGTCACAATTTGAAAAGGATTTGTTTTTGTATGGGTTTATATAAAGAGGGGATTGCACATGACTTTATGTAAAAAAAAAAAAAAAAAATTTTACTTTTCTCTCTATATCAGTAAATATGTAACATTTTCGTAGTTTAACAGAATCAAATACCTGTAAAGAGCCCATCTTAGAATTTTCTCCATCCCAAGATCAAGAAACTGATTTTAATTTTTATATTTCTTCGCCTAAAGATCGATTTGTAATTTGACAACTACATAGAGATGGAATCACTAACAAAGTTTTGAAGCTTTAGTGAATTATAAGCACTTTTCAACTACCTTTCATTAAAGGATAACTATCATAAAAAGTAAATAAATGTTTCTCGACAAGATAACGCAAACATGTGGTATGAAGATGAAATATGATATGCAAACATAATGATCAAAATTAACTTACATCTTCCGCAATTGTTATAATATTCGGATTAAGTTCATGGAGCATCTCATTAGCTAAAATTAGATATATCAAAGCATCTTTGTCAACATATTGATTGCAATACCTGTGTAAGGAAAAGAATTATTGTTGAAAGTAATTGATGAACACAAAAGTAAAGAGTATAAATTAGCAATGAAAAGTACTCCAAAATTAAGATTGCCGAGAATAGATATCCCTAAAGCTATATAATATAACATTAGATCATTACAACACAAAAAAAGAAAAGAAAAGAAAACAGATAATCTCAATGAAGGATGAATCTACACGCGCGCGTCTTAAACTTCCTAAATAATTAGTTGTGCGAATGTTACCTCAAATTTACAAGAGAATGCAGACTTACCTAATTATTTAACAACTCGTGAGCCACCGTAGTTAGAAGAAAGTAATGCAATCAAAAAACATAGCTAAACAAAACATCTGTAGGAGGCCATGTTGAATTTTCAAAGGTTTAATTGGGAGAAGATCTGATGTGGACATCCAGCTACGATCTTGGCGTGTTTGTCACTGTTAGAGAAGACGGGTCGCTTCAATTTTGTTCGAGTAGTTCAAGGAGTATTTTTTTGAATTTTTATTGTACTTTTTGTTTCTTTTAGTTTCTTGTTATTTTAGTACCATATTGCTTGTAATGTGGAACTCAAGTTGTGCAAAGCCTATTAAAAAACTGCTCTACTATGAATCAGTGTTCTAAATGGCGGCCGCAGCGGCTACATCGGCCGGAAAAATTTATCGGAGATGGGGATAAATCGGGGATATATTGGGGATATTTTCAAAAATCGGATGTCAAAATCGGACTGTAATATACATATCTTTTTGCCTTAAATCGCATCTCAATAAGACAATATATGCATAAATTATATAAATCTACATAAAACATCATACTTATATGTTTAAGATATACTTAACTCGATAACTTACATTAAGCCTATGAATCCATAATCACTATCCAAGTGTAAAATCTTCAAAAATGTCACATTGCTGCATCACTCGAATTACCCAAATGTCTAACCTAGAAATTGGGTGTAAAACGCTATATCGGGTCCAAAATCGCCGAAATTGCGGCCGATATATCAGGTCCATGCCTATTTATCGGCGATTTTAGATGAAAAACGCTATATCGGTTTGGATGTGCCAAATCATTGCGGCTAGGTGCCGTAAACGCAATATCGGCGCAATATCGGGGTTATATCGGAGATATTTAGAACACTGCTATGAATAAAAGAAATGCTGAATTTTGACCCAAAAAACTTGTGAGTGATTAAATTGTGTTTTAGGAGTAAATCCTATTTATTCCCTTATTAAATCTTAACCCTAATTTCTCTCTTTTTCTTCTCTCTTTCTTTCTTCCCCACGTGCCGCCCAACTCCTGCCGCCAAATCCTTCAATTTCTCTCTCCTTCTACCGCAGTACTCCTCTCTCGCCTGCCAGCGCCCACCTGCTCCCCGCTTGTGCCAGCCGCCAGCCGCCAGCCATGCCCCTCTCTCCCTCCTCTCCTCCCTGCCCTTCTGCTGCAACCGCCGCTACAACCAGCCGCTTACTCATCTCCCCTAGTCAACACATCGCCGGCCGCTCTCTGCTTCTGCCTTCAACGCTGACGTCCATGCCAGCCCCACAAGTTCATTGTCATCGTCAAACCCCACTCCACTATAGTTTCTTTTCCATCTTGCCCTCGCCGTCGCCCTTTCCCCTCCCTCCGTCGCCACCGCCGCCTGTTGTCATCTGTCTCACCGTCGCGCGACCGACTCTGACATCGCTTATAAACAACAAAGAGGTCGTCTTCTTCCTCCATCAGTAACAATCGCCAGCAGCTCAAGAAACACAGTCGGGTTGATTCATGCTTCACAAACCCGACCCAAATCCAATTCAACTTGATTTGGGTTTAAGCTCTTAACCCGATAACAGATCCGACCTAGCTCTATTTATTATAGCAAGGTCTCGACCCGGTTGCTATAGTGAACCCGACCCACTAGAGGGCTCGTTAAGCAAGACATGCCCGCTAGCAAATGCAGTTTAGTTTTCGGATTGTTTATCAGTCGTTCGGAGCCTGATTCAAGTAATTTTCGTGGTGTTAAACTCGTGAAAAAACAGAGCTACGCATCTAGCAACTATGAGCAGGACACTGAGGTTGACGTGATCCTCAATAGTATGTTTCTAATTCAGATCGATTATTTTCAAATCTGAAAACTTTTCTGAGTTCTTATTGACTTTATTGATATCCACTTATATTGGTGAGCTTGTGTGCATCTGTTTACCATTAATCTACTATTTTAAATATTGATTGTAGAATCTTTGTATGCATAACATATTTATTATCTTTAGTTGATTCACGATTAAATTGAATTAGTCTACGCATGTTCTTTGATTAAACAATTTGATAGTGTTATTAGTTTTAATCCTTCCCATCCAACGATTGTAACTTGTTGGTGAAGCGTGAATTTAGTAATATTATCACTGATTTTTAAACACTCGCACACGTTTCACATCAAGATCTGAATGTGCAAGTATCTCGCTTATAATGATCACAGAAGTTTTCTAGAATTGAAGAAAATCATGAAAGTCAAGTAAATTACAGACAAATTATCAAAACAACCAGGTCAAACCCGGAGTTATGTTGCATTAATTCCTTAAAAATGATGATGATTGTTGATAAAGAAGATGGTAAAAAGGTGCTACAGGTGCTATGTGTAAACGCAAACTATAGTGTTAGGCTTTAAGGCAACATTTTTCTAAAATTTCAATTTCACAACTCAGAGTGAACTAAAAGAAATTTTTTACCATAAATACGGAACAAATGTTGTTTATCTGTCTGTTTCAAGTTTGTCATATTCTTTTATAAAGTTTACTGTAGTTCTATCAATGTTTTGCTCGGTTTGCATCATGTTGTCACCTCAACCGTATGTCACGTTTCTAGTTATCTATCAATAAATCTCCATGCAGCTCATGTGGCATCTCCTACCAGACCCCTGTGACATGGAACTGGAATTCCACAAACTTTTGGTTGGTGTTGACTTTATTATCATTTATAAATCAAGGGCTTCCAAACAGGTAATGCCATCCTCGTAATATTGCAGAACAAGCGTGCTTAAGCATGGAGTTTCCTCAATGATCTTCCCACAAGACATGCCAGTTATGATTGACCACAGACATGCTAGCTAATGTGAACTACCTTTCTCTACGAAATCCTGACATTTTTCATATGAAGCGTTGATATTGAAGTGAAAAGCTGATATCATGTGGATGACCAGGTGATGCAGTACATCACTGTGCCCTCAAGTGTTTTCAATTTACAAATATGTCCAAGTCTCAAAAGAAATTGAAATATGATATGCCCAGTAAAACTGTTGTTAAGACTCCAGGTTCCACCAAATATGTCATGTTGGATTCTTTGATTGATAGATGGGGACCATGGGGCTCAAATTTGAGATGGGGAATGTCATATTTCCTCCAACTTGCTCATAATACTGATTAATATTTAAAACTCTTTGGATGCAAGCAGTGGTTAGAAACAGGATAACAATCTTCTAGGAGTGTTGTCCCAAACCATATCTCTTAACTTCATTTATGACTTTGTTTCCACTGGTAGTGATCCTCTTCTCAAGCAGCTTAAAGAGTATATCAAGTGGGAGGGAGAACAATGGAATAATGTCATACCAGGTAACTTTGACTCATCTTATGCTGAGACTCAGTTTGAAGTTCTCTCTCTTGTTTTTTTTGCCCCCTTTTGGTGATTAGTAAGCCCAGTAGTTCAGCTTTGCAGTGTAAGGGCAGTGGCACCACATGACATACTTCATTTAAACCCAGCCCGCTTAAAATTGTTAAATAATAGCACTTATGTTTTGAAGATCAAAACTGGAGTTACTAGAACTTCTAGGGTGCGAATAGTTCTTATGCTTATGTCTCGCAGGTTAGCAGCCAAAGTAGCACTGAAAGCTAGCTAGATTTTCGTTAAGGATCTTGAATTTGAGGAAGCTCTTTAGCAATAGAGATTGGACAACTTTAGCCTTCAGCATTGCTTAATAATTTGGCACTTCCCAAAATGCAGAGGTCCTCTTGAAATGATACACTTCAAAACATGGGAATATCAAGAAAGCAACCTTTAGTATTACCATTAGTGCAATTGTATAAACTGCATAGCAGTGATGGTGGAGCAAAGAGGACCCTGAGATATGTCACTGATCTCTTCAATGGACGTCATTCTCAAGGATTATCGTTCGGGGTCACCAATCAAGGGTGTTTCAGGCTTGACAATTAACAGAAAAAAAATTTAAACAATCAAAATAGTGATCTTTTTAAAATCATTTTTACCTTTCATTTTCAGTGGTAATATTCTATTGTTTCCCGTCGAGTACTCATTGTTAACCCATCCAAAATTTATTTTTGAGAGTGATAATTTCTTTAACAGATAGCTCAACTGATAAATCAAAATGAATAAATAAATAAATTATCATATATAACATAATAGTAACCCAAATGCACAACGTATTTCAGTCAACCCACACTCATATCATGATAGTTCATGTCTGAAGCTAGATTTCTGACCCATTTAGCGGTCCGCTCACAAGTATTCTTGTACGTTGTTAGGCGTTATATGAATGTTTTGAAAAATCTCAGCATCAGCATTAGTATAGGCCGTGGGTTTTTGGTATTAAATCAGCCATTTTGACTCGGTTGTATAGGAAACATTGGTATTGTATCAGCTACATCAGAGACGGCTGTACATATCTATATTGGGCCATATTTCAAATCATGCGCTAAATCCTTTTAATAGATGATGGAGGTACACAAGCTATGTTGCTTCTTCTCAAACCTTTATAATCTATCATTATCTTGCTGAGAGCTGTTGCAAACAAAGCATGAATAATGTTAGAGCTAACTATAACTGGCATACCACTAATGGCTCGCATGAACCAGCATAATTCTGCAGTAAGGAAATAGCCATAGATTTTATAAGTAAGGTTAGAAAAATCCTTCTATTATAATTAAAGAAGTTCACAAAAAAATTAACACAAATAAAGAACATATATAGTGTACTGAACACCAGTGCAAATGTCAAACGGTTGAAAGAACACTTACTCCTCCATTGAACCAGTAAAAGCAGCATAGCCATTATGCGTATACATCATAGATGAGAGTGAGTGAAACTGGAAGCCATCAATCAGATATTCACTAACCCACCTAAATAAATTTTCAGACAATAAGTGACAAGACATAAAACCAATTGCACGATAAATGCATGTTGTCTATGTTTCTAAACAGACCACCTAATAATCAACAATGAGCTGAAAAAACCTAGGAGGGCCAACAGATCTAGTCAACTACTAAACGAAATTCACAAGAACTAGACCAATGGTTGGGAACCATACCACTTCAAATTTGACAAAAGAAATTGCAGCACATCTGGATCTCCATATTTGAACATTCTGGTACCCCAATACTTGTGATGACCACGTTTACCTGTTCAAATAAATAAAGCTCCTAAGAAGTTTACAAAATTCAAATAAATAAATAAACATGACAAAACCAAACTAGTTTTATAGAAATATATAAAATACCTACATTTTCTCAGCAAGTCATTAGAGGGTGTGTATGAAAGATAGTATTACAAACAGTGTTGCAAGAAGTAACATTCTATCACTCCATGATCTACTGCATCCTCTTCTCTTATATGCATAGTTGCATTATGTTCGCATTTTGGTATACGTTGTCGTACTTCTGCATTGGCCATTATATCAGTTGGATGTTAAAAACTTGCTTACATAGTGATCTTCAAAAGAACTGTATATGCTTCAGCGACCTAGTAAAAAGTCTCGGGAGAGTTTGATAAGGTCTGAAAACTCAAGAAGGCTATTTGTGGATGAAGTAATCTTTGCAAGCAGTGTTTGATAAGTTCAATGTTTTTGCCTGAAATGGCTTGAAACAGAGCTCTTTTTTTCACTACATTTTTGTATAGGACTCTTCTTGAAGTGGAACTCTTTTTATCACTACATCTTTGTACGGTACTCTTCCTTTGGCACCCTTATTCTTGATGTCTATGTTGATGATGATCATCGGGGATGATGATCATCATGGTATTCTTTAGTTAAAGACTTATTTGGGCAGGGATCAAGGACTCGGCCGAGTCGGATACGACTCGGCCATCAAAGAGATGACTCGGACGCCGAGTCGAAGGTCGGGTGCCGAGTCGACCCAGGTCGGGTCTGACTCGGAGTCGACTCGGTCAACTCGGCCGAGTTTTACGCGACTCGACCGAGTCGACTCCGAGTCGGACCCAACCCGGGTCGACTCGGCACCCGTGAATCTACGACATAAAGAGAGAGACTCTCGATCTCTCGATCTCTCTCTCTCTGCGTTTGCTGAATCAGAAAAAAAAAGTCACCTTCGCCCCCGTTGCCTTCGCCGTCGACGTCGATCTCCCCCGTCGCCTTCGCCGTCGCCTTCGCAGGTACCTCTCTCTCCCTCTCTCTCTCCGTTGATCTCTCTTCCTCTCTCCCTCTGCGTCTCTCTCTCCCTTTCTCTCGCCGTCGATCTCTCTCCCTGTCGATCTCCCTGTCTCTGTCTCTCTCTCCCACTCTGTCTCTCTCCCTCTCTCCCTCTGTGTCTCTCTATCCTTCAGTCCCTCTCTCTCCCTCTCTGTCTCTGTCTCTCTCTCCCCCCTTTCTCTCTCTGTTCCTCTCTCTCTCTCCCCTCTGATCCTCTCCTCTCTATCTCTCTGTCCATATCTCTCCCTCTCTGTCTCCGTCTCTCTCCTCTGATCCTCTCCCGTCTCTCTCTGTCCCTCTCTCTCTCTCTCCGTCTCTCTCTCCCTCTCCCTTTCTCTCTGTTCCTTTCTCTCTGTGTCTCTCTGTCCATCTCTCTCCCTCTGTGTCTCCATATCTCTCTCCCCTCTGATCCTCTCCTCTTTGTCTCTGTCCATCTCTCTGCTCTCTCCCTCTCTGTCTCCGTCTCCCTTTAATTTAATTTAGTTTAATTTAATTGAGTTTAATTTAATTTAAATTAGTTTAGTTTAGTTAAACTTAATTTAGGTTAATTTAATTTAATAAAATTTTGTAATTATAATTAAGTTAGGTAATTTAATAATTTTATTGAAGTTAGGTAATTTAGTTTAGCTTAATCGAGTATAAACTAGTTTAGTTTAATTTAATTTAGTTTAATTTAAATTAGTTTAGTTTACTTAAACTTAATTTAGGTCTCATTAATTTAATAAAGTTTTGTAATTATAATTAAGTTAGGTAATTTAATAATTTTATTGAAGTTAGGTAATTAAGTTAATTTAGCTTAATCTAGTATAAACTAGTTTAGTTTAGTTTAATTTAGTTTAATTTAATGTTGTTTTAATTTAGTTAATTTTAGTTTTAATTTAATTTAATAGATAATTTTTTAAATTTCAGTATGGCTCCAAAGCAACGCGATATTGGATGGGAACATGGTACCCCTGTTAGTGGAAGTAGAAAACTTGTGAAGTGTAATTATTGTGGGAAAACAAGTCCATGATGGTATCACTAGATAGAAGCAACATATAGCACATGTACCTAGTCAGGTGGAAGAATACTTGCGAGTATCAAAAGAGGTATCTCAAATAATGAGACATCTTTATGAAGGTAGCAAAGAAAGAGCGGCCATAAAATCCAAGAAAGAGCGACTTGTGAGATCTTTAAGTGAGAAAGATTTTTATGATGTGACCGATGAAGATTCTGATAATAAAATTGAAGAAGTTGGTGATTTAGAAGGAGTTGAAAGAAGACAACTAAAACAAGGTATGAAAGAGTGGTGAAATAGCTTGGAGATCGGCAGAAGGAGTTGATATTGGTGGCAGTAGTTCGCAGCCTTCAGGATCAGGGATTAACCGTGGATTGCGTCGGAGTCTGACTACGAGAGAAGCTGAAATTCTAGCTCGTGGTATTGATCCTTACATGTTCCCAACAAAACATAAATCAATCAAAAGCATGTTCTCAACTGAGAATATTAAAAAGGTTGAAAAATCCATGGTGAAATTCTTTCACTACAATGCAATACCATTCAATGCAGCTGATAGTGGTCCTTACTACCAAGCCATAATTAATATTATTGCGGAGGCAGACCCAGGTGTAAAAGGCCTACCAGATTGGCAATCTATATTTAGAGGAGGAAATGAAAGAAATTGAAGTATATATTGCTTCAATAAAAACAAAATGATCGATTTCAGTTCTAGCGATGATTATTCGAGTGGACATGATAACTACTCACATGGTCATCATAGCCTTGAAGGCCATTTACAGGGGTTGGGTTTGACATCTGGCCAACATTCTGGCACTGATTATTCTAGCACTGGTGAATATTCTACTAGTAGCATTGAATATCGAGGTTTTGGGTATTATCACCATGGAGCTGGTATTGCATAACCCCTACCGTCATATTACTCTGATAATGGATCCTCTGGCCAATCATCTCAGCCTACAGGATCTCACCCACAAACATATTATTATCCTTATAGAAACTATATACCTGGTTTCTATACTTATCGCGGAGATGATGATAATGATGATTTTGTGCCTCCTCGTAATTCAATGTGGAAATGACTATATTAGCAGGTACTTATGAATTATTTTGTGCAATTTACTATATTATGCATGTATTTTGATATCTTTCTACCGACGACGCTTGTATTTATACTTTCACGTTATGTTTTGAGTGCTAGGTGATATGTTTTGAATATGTGATACATGTATTTTGATGTCTACATTTTTTACGATTTATCATGATTTTTTTATAATTTTTTTGGCGTTCTATATAGCGTTTTGCGCGTATCGTCCGAGTCCGATCCGAGTCGCCGAGACCGATCCGTCTCAGTGCCGGCCGAGTCGGCGGCCTAGACCGAGACTTTGAACCATGTATTTGGGTTCTCATTTTCATATGGAGGAACTTGGAATCTTGAAAGTCTTCTAGTAGAAATTGCTTGGTCCAAGGAAGGTCTTTTTCTGCCTCACGAAAGTATGTTACTCATTTGTTAGAAGAAACGATCATATTAGGATCTAAATATATTGACACTCTTATGGATCTTAATAATTATTTTGATGAGCATTTGGGGAGCGTCTTGTTAATCTTGGCCAATATTGGAGATCAATTTTCAATCTGATTTACTTAACTGTAACTATGCTTCATATCATCTCTGTTATGGCCCTGTGGGTGTGTTAACTGGTACATGCGGAATCCTATCAGCTTCACTAGAATACTATATGGTGTCTTGTTGTATCTTAAGGGTGCTCTTGGTAAGGAGTTACTTTATCGACCCCCTCTTTTTCATTGGTGATCTGATGCTCATCGAATTGGAGATCCTCTTGATCAGCACTCTATTAGTGGTTGGTATACCTTGGTTGGAGTAATTTGGTGACATGTCGTAGTAAAAAGCAAAGTTTTGTTGCTCGGTCTAGTGCTGAAGCGGAGTACAAAGTTATGGCCGGTCTAGCTACCATTTAAAGTGTTGTTGCTCGGTTTATCACGCAATCATATTGTAAAGGAAAAAAAGTACATTTCACAGAATAGCAAAGGCCAAGAATCTAGAACTGGAGTAGAGCTTTCAACTATACAAACTAGACATTGGGCTATGTGTTATGCATGCAAAGTTCCATTTTCTGAATAAACCTTTATCTCTATACTATTCAGAGCTGATAATATTTAAAATGAATAATTGTAGTCCATATCTGGTTGTCTACATTTAGTTTAATCCCTTTTATTTGAGTAGTTCATGTTTTATTGTGTAACCATGATGAATTGCTATGATTGTCAAATTATAACCTATAAATTTCTGAATTGATTAGGATAATCACCTAAAAATCGAATGTTGGTATTAGTGAATTTTTTGAATTGACGACAAACTAGTTAACTCTCCTACCCTTCTTTTAATTACATGCAACTTTTTAGGGAGGAGCCTGTGTTGGGAAGGCTATGGAAGCTCAAGCCCTCTAATAGCTACATTTTAGTGATTGGCTCAAACAGCTCAAAAGACAGTTCCATGTCATGGGTGAGATAAGTTCTGACACATTAAAGATAAAGGGTGGAGGATAAAACAGTCAAACCGAAAATTAGCAAGCAAACCAAAGACTTCTATATATAAAATAATCATTTATGTTTATGATGAGAATCAGATATGAGAGGACCACTAGGGGTAGTATAAACCAAACTACACAACCCCATACCAGTGTGAAAGTAGCAATCATTTGATCCATCAAACAGAGATAATCCAACTAACTCATCTGCTGCCGCATAGGAATGAACAATGTCTAGGAAAACCAGAAGGCCAATCCCTGTGCAGAAAGGAATATTAGTACAAACACAACCTATGCAGTAGAAGCAATAGATCTGACATAAACGCATAAGAACACTAGTGGCAAAGATGCAAAGAAAATTCATAAAGCAAAAATGACATAAACACCGTTTAAGTATTTGCCAAAACCAATACATATCAGTTGTTTCATGTGTTTCTCTACAGGACAGATGAGAACTAAGCCAATATATTGTTTCAGCCGATATCAGGAAAAATAATTAAGAAAGTGCCAAAAACAGATGTGATGTGTAATCGTAATCTAATGCAGCGCTAACAAATCAATAAGCGGGAGAGTGTTGGAAATGTGTGCCTTCGAGGTAGAAAGGGACATGAAATTTGGTTCATCAGAAAGCCAAAAATATGCTTTTTAATAAATATAACTATGCGGGTATAACTCACTGTGTTGGGTTTTAGAATACATCATCAACATGTATTTGGGTGCATAAAAATTTAAAAAATAGATATTTAGGATCACCAACATGAATTTGGGTGCATAAGAGGAAAAAAATAATTATTTAAGTATGAAGAAAATTTAGCACAAGTAAATTGTGAACCATGTTGGTGTACAAATAAATTAGTTACAATATTTTGGTATAGAAATAACTGTTCTGGAACGAACTACAATTCGAAAGCTTTTGGGCTCACACATATTTAACTTTACATTCGAACGAGATATGTGGGGCCACAGGAAAAAGAGTAAGAAAAAGAAAACAACTCAAGAGAAAGAATAGTGAGACTCGAATCTAGCCCATGTGAACACCTCCAATTGTAACTCGTAAAACTTCTCTCCTTTTTATTTTAACCATGACGCGAGACGCGGAAGCGAACGACGCCGGCTAGATCTCATTCTAGCGCTAACGAACCCTGAAGACTTTGTAAGAATTGTGCTCGAATCCACGAACACGACACTCAAATCCACGAGCAAGAGATAACAACTCGAATCTACGAGCAATTTGGAGAAAAATCTCAATTTTATCAATCAATATTCGATGAGAGATGAATACAAAATAAGATACAAGGGCCTTTATATAGGCTTACAAAGAATATTACTCCTACTTGGAAACTATAATCTATTTTTAAAAGAAAACAAAAAAGAATTAAAAGAGTCCTAATCTATCTAGGAAACCTAAATTCAAAATATAAAAAGATGAAATCAATTGGAATCCAAATTTGGACCCAAAACTTAATCCTAAACGAAGTCTAAAACTCTCACACAGCAGTCATGTCGACAACTGAATAAGCATGTCGACGGGACTGTAGTTGCTCCACTCTCGGGAAATCCATGTCAAAAGTTGTCTGTCGATAACTGATGTTGACTGTCAACAGTTCAGACTCAAAATTGGCATGTTGCCTTGGTTCTCTTCCTACATCAGTCCCTCTCTCTTCAAAAGAGCTCGTCCTCGGGCTCCTATTAGGATATAGTTGCTTGGCAGGGACTCTTTTAGTTGGGAATCTTTCTCTCCTTAAATACACCGTCACATCATAACTTCTTCCTTGAAAAGTTTCTCTCGCCTCTTCTAATTAGCTGTTGTCTTGTACTTATTAGATTTCTCCAAAAAATCTGTTCCCTTTAGCGTACGAGGAAATCATGTTGAACTGTGAGCCATGATGTTGTATGCAAATTCTGCTTGAGGAAAAGTGTGATCCCAAAATCTTGATTCGCCTCAACGATCTTCATTAAACTCCATGTAGTTTTGTGTTATCGAATCTTCAATGTAATCATCTCGGATCAGCTAATAATCAATGCCAATTGGTCGGTGCTCCTCCATCATCCAACCACACATACACTATGCTCCCATAATTCATTGGCTTGTTTTCATGAAGAAGATCTTCCAAAGTACGAGTGGGGATGTGATTTGGCATATCTTGCAGAACATGTTGCACCTACGTGCTAATAGTTGGTGATATGAACTCAAAGAATTTAGAATTGTCATCCTTGGCACTCTTCTTTTACAAGAAAGGATCTTCGAAACTATTAAGAATAAATGTATCATGATATTGATTATCTTTCATGGGTGGTGATATTTCTAGAAGCTTGTCATGCACAACTCCGTTGGACTCTTCCAATAATTGGTCTATCTCCTCGGGAATTTTGACAGTTGGAGAAACTTCTTCTAAAGCAATGCCATGCTTTATACCCTTTGGCTCTACAAAGAACTCGCCTTAATTGCATATGGGCATGAAAATTGGCTTCTCTTCTTTCGGACTAGGATTAATTGGCATGGAATTCATGACTTCATCGAGAGATTGTGCTTGGCTGATAGTCGCTTGAAGGTTTGATGAATCTCTCTTGCTACTCTTCAACTGGTGGTTGCTGATGTTGCTTCGCTGTCATGTTTGACTAGTGAGACCTCATGAAAGGTCGGGGTCGATTCTCCATCCTTTCTTCTTTCAAGCAAGATTACCGGCTTGTAAAAGTCTTTTCATCCGTCTTCACGTTTTTTTAGGTGATTTGTCTTGGTACATTCGGATGTTCTGAAATTGATTCCACCATACCGCTGCCCTTCCTTTAAGCTTGTAGGTCACAAACTCGACCTGGTCCTCCATGAGAATATACGCTCATGTCAAACAACTCATCAATTTTATTGATCCAAAATAAAGTTGACTCAACATCAAGACTCTCATCAAAAGAAAGAATAGAATTAGAAAATATGTCTCTCCTATTAGGGTTCGAAAATTCGCTCTTCTCCTACTAGAGCTAAGATTAATGAACCTCCTTTGCCTATCATAAGACATCCCTCCATCGTCATAATCATCATTGTATTGATAGTTGGAACGCTGCAATTTCTCCTAATAGAGAAATTCACTAAAGTAAGGATGTTATAGAGAATACCTTACTGGTGGATGATGTGGTGCTGGTAGTCGATGTGGTGGCAGCTGATATGAATGACGATCATGTCTGCTTCATTATGTACCATTAGCCAGACTTCGATCATCAATCTTAAGAGATATCCTTTCGATCGCTTGGTCCAAATAATCCAAGGTAAATTTGATGGTGTTGTCCCTCCTTCCAACACTGCCCATCCTTGTAGAAAGGTCTTGCAATCCATCGTCGTCTCTTGTCATCATCGAAAAGCAGTCGTAACTCTGATACCACTTGACGCAAAAAGCGAGAAAAACGAACGCCGGTTAGATATCATCCTAGCACCAACAAACCCTGGAGACTTTGAGGTAGGAATTGTGATCGAATCCACGAACACAGCACTCGAATACACGAGCGATTTACTCAAATCCATGAGCAAGAGATAACTCAAATCCACGAGCAATTTAGAGAGAAATCTCAATTTTATTAATCAATATTCGATAAAAGATGAATACAAATAAGATACAATGGCCTTTATATAGGCTTAAAATACTACTACTTGAAAACTATAACTAATTTCTAAAAAAAATTAAAGAGTCATAATCTATCTAAGAAATCTAAATTCAAAATATAGAAAGTTGAAATTAATTGGAATTCAAATTTGAACCCAAAACTGAATCCTAAATAAAGTCTGAAACGTTGTCACACAGCAGGCAATATGTCGATAGCTGAATAAGCCTGTCGACAGGACTGTAGTGGCTCCACTCTCGGGAAATCTCTATCGAAGGTTGTCTGTCGACAGGAAAATTGAGCTGTCGACAGCTAATGTTGGCTTAAAATTAACTTGTTGCCTTGGTTCTCTTCCTACCCTACATCAAACCATGAGGATATTATTATAAATATAATAGTTGTATGCCTCCTTTGAAACTCCATACCCGCATATGGAGTTGCTCGAGTAACGTAAGTCCTCACCTGGTTTAAAAGAGATGTGCATTATCCATTGTCCGCATTTATTAAAATATGTGCACTACTTCCATTTAGACCTCGATAAAAAAATCAACCATTTCAAGATTGACCATTAAGAGTCTAAAAAGAGTTTAAAAAACACGAGTATAAAAGGATAGATTAGTCATTTCTTTAAGGTTCTTTTCGACCAGTTTATTTTAAACACTCTCGGTGTAGGTCCATTTCAATGTTCCCTTGCTTGGAATTCGTCTTCATGGTTGCAACCCGGAAGAATCCTGATCTTTTTAGACAATTCATGTTTGTTCGTACTCAGACTAGTTTTAGTACTATCGTTGTATTGTATTGATTCTAACCCTTCCACCATCTTCATGGTCATGTTTCTTCCATTGTTGTACAGGGTCTTCACGTATTCAAAACACCCTAAACAACGCAATAGGAAATCAACAAACTTGACTATTGCAAGGATCCCAATTGACACTATGAACTCCCTTCCATGCTACACAAAATAAATTTCTTCACCATATTCAAAAAATAAAAGATATTTAAAATATTTAAGAATTAAATATTTTTGCTCATATGCAAGTAATCGTACAAGAAGATAAAATTCTCTAAAATTCTCTGAAGTTTTATTTTGATTACTATATTTAAAATGTGCCCTTTTATGAAATTATCACAAATCTATATTCTCATAATTCCACTTAAAATACAAATAAAACACGAAATATTACATGAAAAACAAAAAGAAATCATATTAGAACCCGAGCTGAGTTCACTACTGGAGGGGGGTCTTGTCGGAGTTGCTAACCTCTTCTCAATGAAAGTCGTTGCAAGCGTTAAACGTTGTTGCAAGTTAGGAGAAAGAAAAGGAAGAGGGAGATGGAGAAGAGGGTTGGAGCGCGAGAAAGGGAGGGAGAGGATGGGACTGGAAAGAGAGGAAGATAGAGATTGTTGTGAGGGGTTGCTTCACATGGAAGGGGATCGTCGAGGGGAGGTGCTTCACTGATAAGGGCAAGGAAAAGAAAGCTAGGAGAAGAGGCTGATGCATTCTAGGTGACAGGTAGTGGAATAGGGAACATATTAGCTACTCTCTCTTTTCAAAATGAGGAAGTTTGCATGACCTCCTATATCCTTTACTATGTGAGCATTTATCTTCGGATGAGATGTTGTCACGTCAAGTCCATCAAAGAGAAATCTTCCTATGGCCTTTTTTCTATTACTTTTTTATCGTTTTATACATGTATATTAATAGTAATACATTGAGATGGTGAGATAAGATCTTATTGTGAGAGCCAAACTAACTAAATTGATGATCAGCGTCATCCATCTTGATTTACATGTTATCACACCTATGTGTATAAAATTAAACTCTTTTGGATCCCTCTAACTCTCAAACGGCTTATCCCAAAATAAGTAATTTTTCACGCGACTAAAAACCATACATTTTGTGCAATTGAAGTGTTCATTGTAAAACTCCAAACAATTCAACTTTTTACACATAGGTTGGATGACATATAAAACAAATATGCGGTGTTGAGCATCTATTTGAATAACCAATTGGGCTATCTCATAATATTTCCATCTCACCATATCATTTGGATCAATTTTCAATACATATGCATGTAAAGAAAGAAATTTGGCTCCTTTGGGAAGAATTTGGAGTTGAATTCTTTCAATTCAAATTTGATGTTAAAAAAACAAATTGATGATACACTCTATTCAAGTCAATCTACATCATCCTTTAGAATGCTTAAACATCAAAAATAAAAAAGTGTTTTCAGATCTTTTTGCCTATGCATGAAATGGGTACAAAATAGATGGCCTAAGTAGAAAGTTGCATAGCTTAACAACTTGAAATGTTTAAGACCTAACCAAAAAAACTGATGTTTAAGTGTTTTTAGGAGTTTAGATTATGATTAAAAAGTTTGATCGAGAATTTCTATGTAATACTCTTAAAAGCAAAAGCGGGTGCGAACTGCCAAGTAGGGCTTAGGCTTAAGGGTCTTTTGGAGTGGGGAGCTAAGGATTTTTTGAAAATTAAAAAAAGTAAAACAGAAAAATAAAAAAATAAGAGAAAAACCACAATTAATAAAGAAATAAGAAAATATCACTAAAATCTTAATTATAACAATAAGTATCAACATAAGAAGATGATTCATACAAAATCAAATCTTCCAAATCTTAAAGTGGGGCTTAACCATCTCAAAGTAGACATAATAAAAATGGAGGTTTAAGAGGGGTTTTAGCACGCATTTGACAACAATGTTTATATGTCCAAAATCATAGATCTAAATATGGTACCTTGGCCATCCATCCATGCTGGGGCAATTGATGAATGAGCAAAAGAAAACTTTAAAATAATTGATTTTTGGTTTTTAACCTCTTTACATAATGCAGATCAACTTTAATGAAGTGGATCTTCCATATTAGATTGGCCTAAGATCGAACTTAAGGGGATGGGCTCCTCTCAAGTTTACAAAAGTAAATTGAACACTTCACCACACATTCACCAATGGCCCACTATTACTTATTCACTAGATATTATTCATCTTCAGAAAGTTTAGTCGGGCATATCTTACGACAAATAGAGGGTGGGAAATGTGTTAAGTCTACTATTGTATACTTAGTGCGAAATTTGTACTCAATTGGCAATATATAAAATGTTGTTCCAGTCTGACAGCTTAAGGTTACGACTGAAGTAGGTACCAACTGAGTAACCTAACATGATAATAAACATGCACACGCATGCACAAGCCGGCACAAATATACAGGTAGTTCAAACTCAAAATTGAGTTTGCATGGGTAAACTAACATGCATTGAGATGCAACAATTTAAGTGGCATAGGATGTCCTAACTCAAAATTGAGTAATGCAATCACCACAGTTACCGCTGAAGATATCAATAATACAGATATGCATTACAGAAAGTATGAAAACTTATAACTACAGAGAGTTATATAAAAACTGAACCATGTGCTTCATCAACCAAACGCTTGAAATCTTCAGGAGTGCCAAATCTACTACTGACAGCAAATAAATTAGTAACCTGCATTTAAGAATGTAGTGCATTACATTGCAGAATATTTATAGAAACATGAATTAATAATAATGTAAACATGCTATGAAAATACCACAGGAGGAGAACATTTGCAATGAACCATAAATAATCATACTTCCAGTAGCTGTTCTTTAAAATATAATTGAATCGGGCTTAAAAATGATGATTGGAACATGAATTGTGGCTTAAACAAAATAATGTTCCACTGTACCCAAACAGCACAATCACTTCTCAAGTATAAACTCAAATAGATCCAAATTAACAAAAACAGGAGAGGCATAACATTAGCCAATCAAATTCAAAAAGTAAAAAACATCTGATATTTTAGGAAGAGTTAAAAAAAACAAATTCTGGAGAAAGATTGCCTTGAAATCCAGACACGGGTAGAATTTACAATTTGCAATTTATACAGCATTCACGAGTAGTGTGGCACCGACTTCTATAGTTTATTAGTTAGAATTTAGAAACTTTAGGTAATAACCTCAGGTGCAAAATGTTCCTTCCAATTGAGATTCTTGTGGGGTTTATTAACGATGAGTGGATAAGTTTTTCTACCTTCAGAGATGTCTGATTCATTTTCTACAAAAAAAAAAAAAGGAAGAAGAAGAAGAAATCAGTTTTCTGGAATTAGCCTACAATTTTATCCTATGAAATAGAAAAGTCTTTCATACATTATTCATGCATCTGTTCTGCATCACAGAATGCATCCATCTAATCCTTCAGGAAGGATATAACCAAATCCTTCCCATTCAAATCACACAAACACAAGTGTGTGCGCAATGCGGGTGGGTTTGTGTGTGTGTGTGTGTGTGTGTGTGTGTGTGTGTGTGTTTGGGGGGGGGGGGGGGGGGGGGGGGGGGGGGGTTTGTTTCTCCACCTTGTTGTGAAATGTTCAGCATAGGGAACTTGCTAGATTCAAGTATATCATCATACTTGTAGAAAATTTGGCATTCATTTATCAGATATATTTAAGCAAAGAGATACAGCTGCTAAAGAATCTGATATGTTTTTCCTCAATCAGCACTGAATACTTTCCTTATCATAAACTACTGAGATCTTTGGGGTATCACGTAGCCAGAGAAAGCTTTATGCACATAGAATAGAAAGATAATAGAAAAACTTAATTGAGAGTGTTTATTGATATTGATTCCCATGGACTTGACAGAAAGATACTTGCTTTATAACCAACAGAAGAATAATCTCTATGCTCAACAAGCCCAAAAAGTTGAATTGCATTGTATCCTGCATTTTTTATATGCGGAAGGACCTGAGAAAAAAAATAAGGAAATATTATAGAATAGAATAGTACATATGAAACAGGAAATCAAGAATGATATGAATTGTTACATTGGCAACAAAGTCATTGAAAGAAGATATTTTTTGCTCCATTCCACTTATTCCTATATGGCACTCATATATGCGAAGCGATTTTGGGACTAGTGGGCGCTTCTTTCTCCACTTATAAGCATCCTCTGGAGGTGGTTCCCAGTGCACTGCACAAGCCTGCTCCCCTTCCACATCTGATAATCATTGGTAGAAAATCCATTATATTAAATCATAATCTTCCATATAGATACTGCAAATTATCTTGCACTACCATTTTCTTTTGCAGGAACATTTCAAGCTTTAAAACAGCATCAAGGACTTCTGTAAGATATTCTGTTCACATTAGTTGAATACAAATCTCCACAAAAAGGAACACCCGAAGTCCAGTAAGCACATTGTTGTTACTAATACTGACACACACAGGAAAGCAACTTGAGAAATAATTCACTAGCCATGGGGAGTGCATGCGGAATATTAAATCTATGTCGCGCGCGCACACTGATCACCTGGGTACGGCCAAATTTTTGCATTTTCTTTGTACATTGTCTTCTAAATAAGGGTGATAAAAATTGTAAAAATTCAAAGACAGTGATGACTGTTGATATCTTTCCAACATTATAGGACAAACTTTGTTAGACCATGCTGGTTCATTAGGGAGCTAATAATAGAAGCTGCAAAAACAGTAATTTCGAGTTTAAACTAAAGAAAGATAGAATAAGTTTAGTATGAATTGCATCCAGGGACAGATACTTAATGAGAAACTATTAGACTACAGTAAGCGAAAAAATGATGATCTATTGAATCCTTCTTCTTGTAACCACATTAGAAGTCATCATTTGCAAACTGAAAAATGTTTACGACTAGGTTTGGAAGGCAAAGAAAACTTTGCTGCCTATGTCAAGCTACACAGCTTCTTATGTGAAATCATATTGAACTTGAAGAACTATACAGTAACCAATTTGAAATCTTATGTGAAATCACGTGATTTCGAGGATAGTAGGCGTCAAAATTGATAATGAAGACATCTAATGCAGGTTGTGAAGATCATCGCAGGGGGGAACAATATTTGGCAGCAAGACAAAAGAAAAAAGCTGACCACTGAACTGGTGGATGTTGTACTAGAGGAGAATTAACCACCAAGGTAGACATTACACAAACATTTCATGAGCTACCTCAGCAGCTATGATTATAATTTTACAGCAATACAAGAATGAGTGAGAATGACTTGTATTTTTCATATCAATATTATCTTATGAGGCAGACGCCTTGCCAACTAGGAAGGTTAGATGTCAGATAAAAGAAGCTACAGAGTCTACCCCAGAAAAGGAACAGTGTAAATGCATACTAATACTGTAAGAGATCAATGGATGTTCCGCTAGAGGAAAACCAACCAGCAATGGAGGCATGTTAGCAAACATTTCATGAACTTCCTCAGCAGATGTGACTCTAGCTTCACAGAAAGATTGAGGCACTAGTAACTTGCATTCATGTCAATATGGTCTTATAGGGCAAATGCCTTGCCTGTTGGAATTTTGCCTTGTTTTCAAGAAGAGATGATGGTCCAAGAATATCCAATCGAATTGGAGAAGACCATGGTTTGGAGCAAAAGAAGCAAATCAAGTTGAAACAGATTAGTCGATTGTATAGTCGACTAATACTCAGGCCAGTCAACTATACAATCGAGTGGACAAATACACAGAAGGAGAAGATTACAGTTAGTCGACATATAAAAGCTATTAGTTGACTAGTCTGAAGACCAGTCGACTAGTCTGAAGTACTAGTCGACTAGTCTGCCATTCAGAAGCGTAAACAGAGGCGGTGTGAGTTTTCTTTTTTGGTGGAGAGATTCTAGTCAATGAATGTTTTTTTTTAAATTTTAAAGGATCCAGAATTCTTCTAGATCAAGGAGATCTAACTCCTACAATGATTGATCAAAATTCTTCAAGCACCCGACAACCAAGATCATCTCAGAGTTAGAATAGAGTATGTATTGTAAAACTCTATAAATATAGATTGAACCTAGCATATTGTATCTTGAAGAAGATCAAATGAAGCCAAGACAAGGAGAGGAATGTAACGACATGGAGAGAGTATACTCTTGCAATCTTGTGGGATTCAAAGGGAAGATGAATACTCTTGTGAGAATTAAGGAAAAGTTTGATCTCTTGTACTAAATTTATTAATAAAACTCTCTCAAGTTCTCACCCCGTGGACATAGGACAAGTTTGGGCCGAATCACGTTAAATCCTCTTATTATTATTACTCTTTTGTCATGGTATTGCTAGTTTGCTCTACAATAGTTTTTCTTTTGCAAGTACTATCATATTGTCACGTTCTGCAACATTAATCCCGAGAACAACAATTAGTATCAAAGCATATCAATTCCGCTTACATTTTCCGCATGGCAACTTTATGTGCTAAATTAAAGAAGCCGCTGAGGTGCATAGTGTATACCTCAAAGAGGCAAAGGTGTACTGTTAGATTTCTACGGCTCAAACATGCGCCTTTCAGCACAATATATTTTATCCCACTAAAAAACATAAATTGAACAGTCATTACTTTATCGAAGAATAACCGAAATGAGATCCTTAAGATATTTTAGAGTAGAAATATTTAATGCTATATAGAAAAGGGGGGAAGGCTTCATTGGAGTAACAAAAGTTAGTTGCACAAGACTATATAAGATTCAACGCCTAAAAACACACAAATTTCATAGCATTTAGTTGTTTGAGCAACTTGAACAGTAACCACAATGTAAGTTTCTTACGCAGAATATAATAACAATTTTCCCCAGATGGTTTACATAATGATGCTACAATATTAAGGACGTATTGGGTATATTAAATGAAATAAAGAGAACATACATCACATCAGAGCAGTGAACAGGAATGAGAGTACTAAATAATGAATTTAAGAAAAAAATACCTGGAAGCACATATGTAGCCCAAGCAGGAACTCGTTCTAAAGCACCATCAGGGGTGTTAAAATAAACCCTGTATCTACTTCCATGAGAAATGGCAGGCAAATACTTTTTAAACCATGCTTTTCTCCCTTTTCGCATTTCAATCCAGTATGGAAGTGGAGGTTTCTTTGCACGAAACTTCTCCTTTGATATAGGATCATCTACGACATTGTAAATATCAGATTCCTTTCCATCGTCAATGACATCAAAACGAGTGTCGACAGAACTTTTCTTTTGGGTGTCTTTCCATTCCTTAAACCTTGTTTCGGCATCGGCTAGTTCACCTAGTTCTTCTTCAGTCTGGGGGCCGTTGGGGCCAAACATTTGTTCATATAACTTAGCTGCTAACTCTAGACGTGACTTGCGAATCCATTTCTCCCCCGGTTCCCAATATTCATTATCGATTTGTTTAAGTAACTCTTCAGCATCTACACCATTGTCACCTTTATCATAGTCATCAACATAATTGTACTCCTGAAAGTAATACTTGTCTGCTTCTTCACCGTCTCTGAGCTTATCTTGAAGAATGATAAACCAATAGCCAAAGTCATCATGGCCAAAGTGGCCCTCTCTTGCGCTATTTTCTGTTGGTGACCACCCATTGAAATCACCAACTAGAGAACAATATCGAGCACCTGTTATTGCAAATTTCTGAAACAATTAAAAATTTTATCAAATTTACATTAAGGTTTTTTCATATCAAAACTATAAGATTGATTAATATGGAAGAAAAATGAATTTCATAGTATCAGTTCAACCCAACAAACATTATTTTTATAAATTACCAAGCAACTGCATCTGCAAACAAAGTTCAATTACAGAAAATAGTCTGATGTGACTTTAATTTGCAGTATCCCATCATTTAAGGAGAAAGATGGCATCTCCACAGAGATCATGATTGAAAGGACAGCAACAGGAACAAAACTCCAGCAACAAGGGGGAAGGGGGGGACAAAAGAAAATTAAACACATAAAAAATTAACTTCTTATAGTCGGAAAAAAATTTCAAATAAAAAACCAAACAGAAGTGCTTTTAGAATTTCCATCAAACAAGTACAATTAAGTAATTCTAAAAATTAAAATAACAGACAGCAAATGTAGATCAAAAAGTTATAGATTCTAACAGTCCATGAGCAGAACAAGAAATTGAAGATAATCACAGGAGATTAATCATTTACAATCAGCAGGAAAAATGGAAATTTCCAAGTGGTGATTAGTAGCAACCATTAGAAGATAACGTTTGATGTATTCCAATCTTTTACTCACTACTTACAGCAAGTATAACTTCCAAACCACCATGTGAACAGATATTGAGAGGATTGCACGTCAATAATAAATTTCTTGCACATACACCCATAGAAATATATAAAGTAAGTACTCTTACATGCACTCACATCCATCACAATGAAATATACACATGGCAACCTTCATGGATACAATGTGTGTTTACAGGATATCGGGGTCTCCAACTCTAATTGAACTCTCCAAGAGATGGAAGTCTCTTAGAAAAACAAGATAACACCGTTGTGGTTTCTATATGAAACCTGCAACTGTCACAAAGATATGAGTACAATATGTCATACCAATGTTTGAGGAAAATCCCTTGAAGGATGCGAGCAAATTCCCTCCTGTTACTAACCCAGAAATACAACCCAAGTTCATTTATTCAAGTTTACATGGAGTGGTTAAAGCCATGTAAGGATTGGACCCTCAACAAAATAAAGGATGTTTAGTGTGAACAGGGGAGACCCAAATCAAATTGTGATCTATTGAGCCCAAACCATGTCGCAGTTAAGCAAGGGCTTAAGGAGCGACCCAAGAAAGGATCGTTGAGTCGTACGTGGGTCTAAGAGTGTGCATACAAGGATGAGAGAGACGGTTGTGGAGAATGCAACGATAAAAAGTATTTAGGTTCTTATTATTCTCTTCCATCTCCTATTCTTCTGTAAACTGAAGTGAGAAGGAGAAAAGCAGAGAAGAAAAGGTAGTGGACAAGTGAAGGAAAGAAGGAGAAGATGAGGATAATGCAGATTGGACGTAGAAGATACACAGAGTAAGTTTTTTGCTTTAATTTATATAAATTAGTAAAACTAAACATTAGAAACTAGTGAACAAATAGAGAAAAGATAAAAGAGGAGAAAAGGAGATGACCAAGAGAAGGACGGAGGAGCAAGAGAAGAAGAAAAGAGATGAAGAAGTAAGAGAAACCTTTTTTTCCTTTTAGCTTATAAATTAGTCATCGGTAAGTTGTAATATCCACATTAGCTATCTATTCAATTAATCAAGCAAGTTACCATATTGCAATCAATTAACTAAAGCAAAATAATGTAATTTTTTTATTCCTCAAATGGATTATATAGGTATATCACATCAATCACATGGCAAGTGAAGTTGTACCCCTCCCTCCCCACCCCCCCACCCCCACCTGACCACATCCCCATTAAACTGTGGATAGGACCTAAATTAACGAAATCAAATGCTTGGCAATATGGGTTAATTGTAAATCCCTCTAGTAAAGGAATAGTGAGATGTGATCTTTATCACCATCTGACAAGTAGGAAAGTTGTTGTCAAATGTCTTGTTTCTAGAGAGAAGAAATGTAAACCTAAGTACTTTTGGAAAAAGACTTGAAGTAAAGAAGTAGCTAACATGTAGGCTAACCTACATGTTTTGTCAAGTCTTACAACAGCAGAATAGTAGGTTTAACCTACATATCTTGGCAAATAGAGACTTGCTCTGTGATTGCGGCAGGACAAAACAAAATGATGTTGTAGTAGCCTTTTTGCAAACGAATAAAAGGAGAGGGTCTTACATTAATAAATAAATGGGTTCCATGAGGAATTAAACTTTTCATGGATCAACGGCTGAGATTTTTTATTTACTAATGTTTTAGGGTTATAAAAAGTGCTTTAAAAAGGCTTATAAGATAGGGTTGCAACAAGGTGTTATTAAGAGGAAGCCAGAAAAAGAAGAGAGAACAAAGTCTAAAGTTGAAGAAGAAAAATGTGAGAAAATCTCTTAAAGAAATTATTTAAAAAAACTCTCTCAGTCTCTCCAATGCACATAAGCCTGGTTTGGCTGAGTCATGTATATTCACGTGTTATCTTTAAAATGTGATAGTCTTCTTTGTGTTTGTTGATTCTCAAATATAATTATTTTGTTTCAGTTATAACCAAGGATGGACCCGCTTGCACTACAATGATTTGAGTTTCAAAGGTACCATTGTTTCATAATAGATGCATCCAAATCAAAGCAACATATCGTGAGGACCATGGGTAATGTCACGTCGAGCCATATGCAAAAGCTTGAAGGACAAGTAAAATTGTAGAAAAGCGTTATAATAGAGCTCAAAAAGTGAAGGAGAAAGTCCTCACCCATGAAGCATAACTACTTGAATAGCTAAGATGAATTCATATCAAATACTTATTAGATATTTGGATATCTGGAAAAATAGTAGCATAGTTTGAAATCTCGGTATCGGAATCAATATCGTTCCATGTTATTTAGTATCATTCAGTAATATCAGTTCCAATATCGGCTGATATTATAGGGTTAATATCGTATCAGTACCGATGCGATATTGCCAATGTATATCGGAATCAGAGGATATTTAAAACCATGCTTAGTACATAATCACATGTTTTTAAGCATATTGCAGAGGTATCAGAGATTACAAAACCCGACTTGGATACTTACAATACTCTGATAATAAGTGGAAACATGGCAAACACTTTTATTTGTGTCTAACCAATAAGTATGACATACATAGACCAAAAAGTAAATAAAATACTAATTCATGACTCATGGATGGCAATTTAAGTTAATTTTTAGATGTGCTTACATAAATTTCTGAAGTTCTTGGGAGTTATTAATAAAAGAGCATGATTGTACTAACCACGTGATAGTCCACCAGATGACACAAACACACTACTCCCCCCACCCCCCACCCCACCCCAAACACACACAAATACACACAATGCCTCCACATGTTACAGTACATCTCAGCTTTATGAAACTTCAATGAGTTCTGTAGAAGTGTCCTGCCTTTTTATCAAAATCTGCTTTGCAATTACAATAGGAAATTCAATCAGGTTACCTTCTTCAAGAACAGAGAATGAGATAACACTCAAACTAATCTTGCTTTGTTACTTAGTTTCACAGGACTACAATTTTCTTTGTGCAAAAGTAAGAAACCCCATCCCACCCTTTCCTTCAAATAAAAAAAAATGAAACCCTAAAAGAATGTCTTCGGCAAAAGTTGACTTAACCAAATCTATCCAGAATAGCCAATTCCCTCATCAGGTCTAAGTAAAATTTCAAAACTTCGGCTGCTTAGTTTGATTGTAATCTCCTTGCATGGACTTCAAAATTTGTCTTATGTATAATTTCTATTTGTAGGTGGGTTTCCCTGCTGGATCTGCTTTCTTTTTTGTGCAACATTATGCATCAATTGTTCCAAGTAAAATTTCAATACTGATCCTCTAGTTTTCATAAAACTCCTTCACTCGGACATCGACGTGTGGCATTTATTTCTTAATGGTTTCTGTAGATTTCTCTTTACGATTATAATTATTGGCACCCTTTTTGATGTTTGCCGTCCAGTTTATTTTTTCTTTACAAAGACTGGAAAGAAAAAAAACCAAAAGTATAACTTGTAGTGCAGGTTTCTTTCCATGATTTATGGCTTAAATTGAAACAAAAAATATAGCGTGTAGCCAGTTTAATACTTCACATTTCAGGCTTGCTAGTACATTAAATTTTCCACTCTACATCTCATCAGAGAACTTCAAAAGGCAAGAAATCATCAGTTGTTGCAAGAAATACCTGGAGCCCACTCCATGTAATCGAGTCGATGTTGCCTGTGCCTATGCATTCCCATCATATCATACCTGCCCAAATCCCAAACAACTCCATTCATTTCTACAACCTCACCCAAATTTTATAAAAGAAGTGTAAATTTCTTAAAAATTACCCTGCCGCAGCCATCTGCAGATCAATAAACCGCGAAAAAATCTCGAATTTCTGGTCCTTGTAAGCCTTATGCCTGACACCAAACAAAATACAATAATCAAATTGCATTTTTCTTTAAAAAAGGACGCGAGAAAAGGATCAAGCACGCACCTTTCACGCAGGAACTGAGCAAAGGCCCTGTCGTTGATTCCGTACTTCGAAAGGAACCCGACGGGGTCGACATCGCTCTCCAGATCCCTCTGCTGCTGGTGCTGCTTCTTTTGCTTCTGCTTTTGCTTTGGGGGTTGGTTTTGTGCAGAGAAATTGCACTTGCAGTTGAATTTGTGGGGGTTTAGGGTTCTTGGGGTTTTGAGATTGAGAAGGGATTGGGCGAGGAGAGGATAGTGGTGGTGGTCTTTTGAAGGAGAGATGAATTGGGCTGTGAGAAGAGTGAAGGATAATGAGGCCATTGATGATGAAAGGGAGTAGAGACCTATGGGAGAGCTCTAGGGGAAGTGAAGAGGGAACTGTGGGTTTTGTTGGGGTTTTTGTTGATAAGACTGGGTGCTTCTGCAGTTTGAACAGGGTAGGAGGAATTAGGCCAGATCACTGGGCCAGATCTTTATTGGGTAATGGGCCTTCTTAGATCCAGATTGCTGCTTGGGAATACTTTTTTTGACTTATTTCTCATTAAGTAGTAATGATAAATCTTAGTATTATTTTGCTTAGTAAACTATAACACGAATTATACATTATTAATTGTTTATCTGCCATATTGGCACATTGCTTAGTTGGTTACTCTCACTCATTCACATGAATCTCTCTAAACTAGTGAATTCAGGTATTAATTAAAGTCAATCTACAGAGAAGAACTAGGGATTGTGTTAGGACAAACCGGCTCGTTAGGGAGACAAATAGGTGAAGGCACAAATATAAGGTAAGATCTTACTTGACCCAAAAGTTTAAACTGATAGGTAGAGAACCAATTTCATATTTATGTACCACACTTTTTACTCAAATATCCAATGTGAGACTATTCATATCACACATGACTCAACAATCTCCCCTTCATATGTGATGCTCACTGGAATTATATAGTCCAACAGATCCCTCAACACAGGGTGCAAGAGGGCACGCGTCCAATACCTCGGAGGAGGCAGGAATTACATGGACAACTCAAACGGTACATAGGCAACAACTTATGCTACAAATAGCACCAACACTCATGACTTACAAACATCGGATCCAAACTTTCCCTTGGACTGCAACGAGGCTCTGGTACCAATTTGTTGGGAGACAAACCAACCCGTTAAGGAGATAATAGGTAAAGGTACAAATGTGGATTGAGACCTTATCTGGTCTAACAATATAAATTTAAGTAAATAATATATGAAAAAAAGTTTAAATATACTATTAATTTATGACTAGAATCATGAATTTTAATTTAAAGATATTAGAATTATAACTAACTTTTTTCTGATTAGATTTTAATAAAGTTTAATAATGACATATTTTATCAATTCAATGTTTATGAACATTTTATAAAACAAGGATTACGATTTATATTTTAAACATTTAGTATTTTTAGGATTACATTATCTCAAAAAGAAAAAAAATTTAAGATTACAAGTTTAATGTTTTCCTAGTACTTCTACAATAAAGAAATAGATCTTGCACGTATTTTCTCAAGATGGTTCGGCAGAACATTTAAATTGGTGTAAAGTTGTGCCCCCAAGCTCGATGTTCTGGCTAGATGAACCTGTTATCAGGATTGTATTTTATTGTGAATGCAAAATATATACTAAGCATTGAGTTTTTCTTTAAATAATAATTTTTTAATAAGAAAATTTTCTAAGTTATGAGTGGTGGCATCATGGAGGTTACACGAGAGGTATGTGAAACTGCCCCCACTAGACACCAAATCAAGGAATACGAACTAAATCAAAAGGCAAAGCACACTTCATATGTGGTGGGGGTAGAAAAGCAGATAGCACGTCTACAAAAGAAAAATAAAAGGCCGAAAAGAATGAGATATTATTCACGATCTCTCTTAAGATCATAACTTTTATGGTTTTTTTACCTTTGTTATAGTAATTGTATCCTTTATACTTAGTTCTATATTGTTGTAGAGTACTACCACCTCCTCTCACACGGCTATACATGAAGTCCCCCTGGGCTCAGTCACCGTCTCTAATGACCCCATATTCTCTATCTTTTTGTTAGGATTAGGACGTGAATACGTCATGAAAATTGATTAATGTCGGGTTTGACAGTTTTCTTTTCTAGATCTGTTTTGAGTCCGAGTTGGATTCAACTTTCCTTTATTCTGATTGAAGATGTTTTGAGTCTGAGTTGGATTTAAGTTTCCTTTATTATAATTGAAGGAGCTTGTTTAGGATTAGGAGAGTTCTATGGTCTATAAATAACCTCTTAGAAGTGGCCTTCAATGTATTCCAAGAGATTCCCATAAATTGGAATTCTTAAGGGTGTAATTCATCTAGGTGAGAAATTCGTGAGAGAAGTTTAGCCATAAGGGTTCGCTGTTCTTGGCGGCCATCAAAGCCTGTAACTTCTCAGCGTGAGGTGTAAGTAATTCTTATTGTACTCCCCCAAAGTTTTAATAAAGTTTCTCCCCCTTCTCCCGTGGATGTACACACGATCTGTTTGATCGGTGGAACCACGTTATATTGTGTTGGCTTCCTATCTATTTGGAATATCTTCTTCTTCTCCTTTTCAAGTTGCCTTAGTAGATCTGTTGTTCGTATCCGCTGCGCCGCACAAGTCGATCCGGTCGTGGGTGTCTACCTTTGAAATCTCAACAATTGGTATAAGAGCATACAAATTGTTTCCCAACACTTTTCTGATGAGAAAATTGCCAGAATGAACATACGAAATGGCTTCACCCTACCTGAGGATCCTCAAGCCGCTATCACTCATCTCCGAGCTCTTAAGAGGAGTTGATCCTTGCATTAAGGAGGGGAGTGTGATAGATTGGGTTGTCGAAGTATATCATGATTATTCTAGATTGGAACATTAGAGGGCTTGGGGACTTTGATAAGAGAGCAAAGGTCCTGGACTTTATCTATTTATTTGGTTTCAGTATTGTGGCTTTGCAAGAAACAAAGCTTGAATCTCCTTCCTTCCATCTTATTCGCTCTATTGGGGGAACTTGAATCCAAGAATGGACGGTTCTTGACCCTATTTATGCTTCGGAAGAGACAACTTATTGGAAGGAATGTCAAACTATTTGAGAAAATTAGTCAATTATTTACAAGGTTCTCCATATCGTTGAGCTTAAAGAACGGGCCACACAAGTCACGTTCTATAACACCTCTGTGTATGAGCCTAATGATAGAACACTCATGTCTCTTTTTCTTCAAGATCTTCTTATTACTCATGCTTGGTGTTCATCGGCGTATTGGGCTTGGCTAGGGGACTTTAATATTCCTAGATTTATGAATGAGCGTCAAGGTTGTGAAGACAGCTTATATGACATGGATTCCTTCAACAATCTTATTCGAGATCTTACCCTTATTGAGATTCCGCTTGTGGGGAGGTCCTTTACTTGGTCCAATAGGCAAGCCACACCTGCTTTGTAAAACGAAACTGATGCTTTGTCTCAGAATCTTGAGATGACTCATTCCCCCCTATCCACTTGCAAAGCTCTCCCTAACACTCTTTTTGATTATATTCCCATCACCCTCCACACCTCTTCCTCTCAATAATGTGCTCGTAGGTTCCACTTCGAAAGTATATGGTTGGAACACTAAAAACTTCGAGGCATTGTGACTAGTGCTTGGTCCTTCGTCTCTCATGCTAATGTCACCACTTGCCTAGCACAAAAGGTCCTTAAAGCAAGGAACGCTCTCATAATGTGGAGTAGAGCTCATTTTGGGAGTGTTAAGAACAAAAGCTTCATCTCCTTGATGCTCTCAATGAGCTTGATATCATCCTAGAATCAATGTCGCTCACTTCGAAGAGTCACCTCTCAAAGTATCCTTTCTTGACGAACTAAAAAGAGTCCAACAACTTGAAGAAACTATATGGCAACAAAGAGCCCGCACTCTATGGTTAAACCAAGGTGATCGCAATTCTAAATTTTTTTCACCATGTTGCTAACACAAAGTACCATTTCAATCTCATCTAAATACTTTACCACCATGAGAAAATTCTTTCTACTCATTTAGATATTTTCAATACCTTTTTCACTTATTTCTCTAATATTTTTGGAGCACCTCATGGTCCTCTTTTGCATTCTAATTGGGATATTCTTTAACTTTATTATGAATGATCTTCTCGGGATATTGAGGGCCCCTTCAATGAGGAGGAGATTAGAGTTGTCGTTTTATCTTGGTGCGAAAAAATCCCTAGGCCCGGACGGATTTCCTTATTACTATTTTTAAAGATTTTAGGATCTTATCAAGCCGGATTTTCTCTCTTTGTTCAATCAATTCTACAATGATACAGTGGATATTTGATGCGTCAATTATGCTTTAGTTGCACTCATTCTGAGAAAAGAAACGACCTCTATAATTAATGAGTTCCGACCTATTAGTCTCCTTAATGCCTCTTTCAAGATTATTTCCAAAGTGCTTGCAAAACGGTTTCGTTCACACATTCACCTACTTGTGGATCAAGTGCAATCAGCCTTCACAAAGATAGATACATTCTCGAGTGTGGCTTGTGCTCAAGAGATCATTTCGGGTTCACATAATTCTAATTTGGAAGTGATTTTCTTGAACTTGACTTTGCAAAGATGTTTGATTCATTACTTGGGACTTCCTCTTTGTGTTACTTTTGGCTAGAGGATTTGGGGGATGATAGATTGGAGGATTAAAGCGTGTTTGCTTTTCGGAGTATCATCCATCCTTGTTAATGGGAAACTGGAAACTACATTCAATGTCGAAGGGGGCTTAGGCAGGGAGACCCACTCTCCCCTATATCTTCGTCCTTGTGGCTGACTCTCTCACAAGAATCCTCTCTCTTGCTGGTAATAATAGTAGTATCCAAAAGATTGCCTCATTCCCTTGGCCGAATGATCTTGTTAGCCCCTACTGTGTCGATGACACACTTCTTCTTGTGAGAGAGATGCTACATCCCTTTTTTCCTCAAACTCTTACCTATTCTTTTGGGATGATGACTGGATTAAAAATCAACTTTCACAATTTTTTTGTTTACAACTTGAGTAGATGTGAAGAGATGGGCACAGGAGCCGCTAGTATTCTTAATTGCACCTTGGAACCTTGCCATTCACTTATAAAAATGACTTCTCATACAAGGAAGATTGGCAACCTCTTATTGAGCGGGTTGAGAAGAAGCTTGCTACTTGGAGGCGCAATACTCTTTCTAGAGGAAGTAGGCTCATTCTTATGAACTTCGTCTTGTCTGCCTTGCCTCTCTATTATGTGTCCTTCTATTGTCTTTTCGGAATGGGTGATTCATGACATTGATCGTATTCTTCGTGCTTTCTTTTGGAAAGGCACAAAAGAGATACATGAAGGGCTTTGTTTAATTAATTAGCAACTTATTTGCTCCCATGGATCCTTCCACTAGTGAGTACACAAACTCGCCTTCTCGATGGAAGAATGATTTGATCCCCAATTTCGAAGATGTCCTTTTTGAAACCTCTCCAATGATCTCAACAACCTCCTTAATCTACTTCAATCAAAAAACCTATTGGAAACTTGAAATTAACCAAGTGATTTTTTTGGAAAACCTTGAGCTGAAATTTTAGGCGAGACCTCGCTGCTCGGAATGCACAGAAGATGATTAGAATGTGTTCTTCTTTCCATTGAGGATGAACGTGGTATACTCCTATATTCAATTCCGTTTCCAAAGAAATGAGTATTTAAGTCGGAAGTTGGCGTAGAGCAAGAGCTAAATACAAACCAAGAAAAGAGAAACCTCTTTAGTCCTAATTGGTAGTGGAAGCTGTGTAGTTTAAATATGAAAAATTGGGAGCTAAAGGTGTGCCTTAAGGGTACTTGGAGCTTTCACACACTTTAAGGGAAAGCCATGCCCACACACGCGTGTCGCCTCGCCGCGGCCCACCCCGCCATCGTCGCTGCCTGCCGCTGGTGTTGTGCGTACGCAGACTGGACCAGACCACGCGAGATGATTGCTTGTGGTGCAGTCCTTTTTGGACTGGGCCGGGCTTCAAACCCACTTGCTTCAATTTGAAGCTTGTACTGGTGCGGTCATAAACACGTGCCCGACCCAAAACTCTTGTCATGTCCCAGCAGGTGAAACTCAAAAGTGTGATCCTAATTCTACTATAAATAGAGCATAATTCGACTCCATTTTCACTCACTCAGAAAATTACGATCCTCTTTTCTCCTCTGAATTTTGAGCCATTTTCATACAAATATTTTGTTCCGTAGTCAAGTTTGACTTTTGGTATGTGTCCTCTCTACTTTCGGTCAAGTGAAAGGTACAGATCAACTTTAATTCGACTGTACGTGATTTTGTAAAATGATGCGGTAGAACACATAAATGAGTGTTATATCTTAGGGACCATCGTCTATTATCCCGTAAGTACTGTAGCGAAGACGCGGTTGTCTTAAGGAGATTTGCTTTACGCGCACCTCACTCTAAATTAATGTTGATACTATGTCTGTTTATACTAACATTCAGTTTTGCAGGAATTTTCAATTCCAATTTATGCTTTGCTTAGTTTGAACTAATGTTTCTATTGCAGGGTTTATTGTAAGATAAATATTCATGATGTAAAATTTATTGTTGATATATTGCTTGTAAAGAGACTGATCGATTGGTGTCTAAAGAAGGAATTGAAAGTTAGTTATTAAATTAGGGCACATTTAATCAAACGGAAAACCTCTCACCTGATTTTCACTGACCTGGCCAGTTGTGCCAGTTGCTCTTGATTTGTTATCAGGACTAACAATCTTAAGACAATTAATGTTCTATAGTGCAAGATACATTAGTTACTGATATTTGTTTATCGAGACTTCAAATCTCATAATTCCTGTTTTACAAAATACCAACGGGAGATATTTTCTTTTAAAATTTGTTTTCGAAAGTTGTTTTAACAATTTTTGTTTTCCTCAAAATTATTGAGGATAGTTTATTAAAGTTGCTAGCTTCTACTCCGCATTTGAAGCAGAAAATGACTGATACTAATTAAGAGAATACCAATGGGACACTAAGTGTACCGACCCACACTGTGATGTCTGCTCTCCTTCCTATTCTGAAGGCGGAGAATATAAATCAACTAGATTCAGTGAGTTGTGTGCTAACTTTGGTATAATCCACCAAATTAGAGTACCTACACTCCTCGGCAACAGAATGAGATTATTGAAAAAAAGAACAAAACTTTAAAAGAGATGAATAATTCCATACTCATAAATTCTGGAACACTACAAAACTTGGGGGGGAAAGCTATTTAACCGCAAATCATATTTTAAATAGGGTACCCCCACAAGAATTTAATCTTATTCTATTCGAATTATGGCATGGAAGGCTTCTTTCCTATCATTACCTCAAAATGTTAGGGTACTTTGTAAAAGGTGTTAGCACCACTACCTAAGAAGACTAAGTTGAGATCTAAATGATGGAATGCATTTTCATTAGGTGGTGGCAATGGGTCGGATCGGTCGACCCGACCCGATTATGCTCGACCCATATAATAATCGGGTCGGGTCGACCCGACCCGATTATTATACGG